>CAEGAF010099952.1:0-72322 GCA_903067075.1 Micropoecilia bifurca
GTCTGTTTCGTGTTGTTGCTCTTTCACATTGCTACATCTTTTTTGTTTTTTCCACATAGTTTTTTTTTGGGGGGTTTTTTTTTGTTTTTTTTTTATAAAAAAAACACCCCCCCCCCAAAAAACAGCTAAGCTTCAGAAAATACAAGAGTGCAGACGGCTTACAGTGTACAGCCACAGACACGTGTACCTTATCATCAATTATCAGATAAAGCTACTGCCAAAAGAAGTTATGTTTCCCAGGGTAAACACAACCTTTTTTACCACTACTGAATAAAGTAAATAATGTTTCTCCATCATTTAGAGCGGAGTCCATCTGGCAGTGCTTTTGGCAGTCAAGAAAACCTCCGGTGGAGGAAGGACATGACCCACTGGAGACAAAACAGTGAAAGGATGGACAAGTATGTTCTCTTGAGTTATTGTTAACCACTATAGTTTTATATTTATTGTGTGGTTTTGTACAATTTTGGTTAAATTTAAGTAATTCTTGAACTTAGCAAGGCTCTGATCATTTATATAGTGAACTCTACGTCAACCAAGTGGTGAACTTTTTCCCATTAATTGCTTATATTTTCTCTTGAGTGTCAGGATTTTTTTTATCTGAAAGAACAGACACAAATCACATTTCTCACAAAGTAAATTAAAAAAGCATCAATAACAAATATGTACAGTAAATTCAAGAAGCTGAGTGAGTGAATGTGAAGGAGTCGGATTTTTTCAGGTAAATTTAGTTTCCAGTCCTAATTTGATTTATTTTCAGATGTTTCCCATCCTTCTCAACTAAGCCCCAAAACTTGGAAGGTATTTTCTCAAAAGCAACGTATTGGTTAGCTTTCATGTTTACTTTTCTGAAATTGCTAGTTTTGTGATATTATTTGTTTTTATTTGTTTTTGAAATCTTGATAAATGTGTTATGCCCCACATTGGAACCTTGCATGTGCCATTCGGTCCACATTTGTATCCCTTTGTTGAAGCTGGACAAAAAATTCTTACAAATAAATAGATCTTTTATTACAATAGCAAAACCTTACATTATATTATTTTTTAAAAATCCAACCTCATATGACTTCTGAATATTTTGCAGCTGTGTACTTCACTATTAATTGACATAGAAATATGTCTTTACTAATCTGGTTCCCTGTGGCATAAGTATGAAATGAAATGATGCTACAACCCTACCCAGGTCTAGGGTCAAAGCAATAATTACATTATTTCTTAAATCAGGCATGTTTACTATGCATAGTAAGAAGTATAATAAAACAGGAGGCAATTTTTTTAAAAATCTAAATCAACTGCAGCAATTATTCAGTGGGAGATTGTGCTTTACCTGTGGTACCTCAAAATTTGATCATTTCTGCACCTTATTAAAATGGGAGAAATTCAATATGCAATGTTTCAGTTACAGACCTCCATCATTTTGACTGATTGAAGCATTGCATATTAAATGTTACATTTTATATTCGGACAAGTTTTTATCACGGCAGCTCTGATTACATGTTCTGCAGCCATTGGTGTTTTTCTGATTATTTGTTCACAGATTTAAAAAAAAATATATGAAAATATCTAATATAGAAGCGTACCTTTTTTTTAATCCAGGAAGCAGAAAATCTCCCTTTATTGGTCTTCATTTCACTTCACATCTTTTTTAAAGTCTGCCTCCAGCTTTGGTTTTGTGTTAATTTCCATGTGTTCTCTCATGTCGCTGTGTGTTTATGTAGGAGTCACAGATCAGTCAGGTATTGTATGGCCTACATCTGTCTTGTGCTGCTTTGAGTTGCCCTCTGCTTTAGAGCCTCAATTTAAGGTGTTTTGTCATACATGTGGGAAGTGAGCCAGTTAAAGTGGAAAACAAAATGTTTGTTTCAGTTACAACATGATGTACTGGACTTTGGACCAGTCGGTAAATAATTTTCCGATCTATTTGTGTTTCTTATGACAAGCAGTAGCTGTTTATGCAGGGAAGTCATCAAGGTTTTCATTACTCATTTGCTCTCCATTTTAACATTTTAAGTCTCACATGGGCATGATGGCATAAACAAAGACCCTGCTGATCCTGGTTCTGACCCCCTGAATCCCTTGCCCCTCCACTCCTTGTGTCCCGGTAACATCGTACGCTTTTGGGTTGATAGTGGTTGCTGTGGGTGTGTTTGGCTTTTTAACCAGTATGCTACAAGTCCAGTATTATGTGTCTCTGGTACTGCTGCTAATTTGTTATGAACTCATGTAATTTTTGATACAATAAAAGAGTGACATGATTAAAAGTCCAACAAGTGTAATTTTGATATGCAGCAACGTAGATAATTTAGCACTTGAAAATGTCCTGTTTAGACAAGTTTGGTTCATACATAAATTTAGTCCCAACATGAACTACACCTTGCTCTTTCTCCACATTTATAGGTTGTAAATTTATGCTTCAGATATCATATTTTGTCATTGCTCAGCATTTCTATTCAACATATTTTCAGTAGTTTAATTCTCCCTTATTCACATTTTGGAAAGAAGTGCAACCTGTTCTAATTCACAATTTTCTCTTTATTAGTGTTTAGAAGTCAAATTAATCTGAAACATTACCTGAAATGTTTTTGATTACTCTCACTTTCAGTGCACTAAGATGTTGGTGTTAATAAGATCCTGATCTCTGCTGTTTGGTTATACTTACCTGCCTGCAGCAGGTAGTGCAGTGTAGCTGCAGACAAAGGCTAGGAACCAAACATCAGATATGTGTCCAGACAGTTAGGACATAAGCCTTAAGTTTATATTTAGTTTAAAGTAAGGAAAGAGGCACTCATACACACATTGGTTTCTGTAAAAGTAAACATGCTTATTGGAATAAATTAATTGCAGAAATGCTTCAAATTGTATCACTGCAACATCAGTGCCACCCTCAATTTTCTATGTTGTATTTATTACTGACTGACTTTACAATAATACTTAAAAACCTTCCTTGGGTGTCCAGAAAGTGTTTATTAGTAGTCTCGTTAGAAATTGTGTGGAAAAAATGTAATAATTGTAAATATAATGAACTCCCATTTCATACATACCGTTTCTTTTGTTCTTTTTATTTAAAACTGGACTTTGATAGAAATATGTGCAGTTTTTCATCATGTACAATTTTATGAGTCTCAAAAATAATAGAACTTGACCATTGAACCGTTAAAACAGTTTTTAATTGTGAAATGTGTTGAAGGTGTTGACTTTTGAAATTAAAGCCACAATATTACCAGTAGAATTGATTCCTTTCTGGGGTTTTTTGTGATTGCAGGACGCGAGCGGAGTTGGAACATGAAGCACTTATAGATGGGAACCTAGCAACAGAGGCCAACTTAATTATTCTTGATACTTTGGAGATTGTTGTACAGGTAAGCAGGCAAACACACAGCAACAAACACCCCAAGTACTGCTTGCTTTTTTGTGCAGGACTTTACACAAATTGAGAAACACTTTCATATTTTTATTCTGTATCTGTTTTATTTCTCAAATAATGTTGTCTCTGTTTATCTTGTAGACAGCATCGGTGACTGAGTCTAAGGAGAGCATTCTGGGTGGGGTGTTAAAGGTGCTGCTTCACAGCATGGCCTGCAACCAGAGCGCCCTCTACCTTCAGCACTGTTTTGCCACACAAAGAGCTCTGGTTTCCAAGGTTGGATCTTTAGACTTTTAAGAATACTTAAATGCTGACTTGTTTGTTTTTTTATTGAGTCTTTGTCCTTCGTAAATCTTTTTTTGCTGAACTTTGCTTGTTTAGTTTCCCGAGCTGCTGTTTGAGGAGGAGACAGAGCAGTGTGCCGATCTGTGTTTGCGACTCCTGAGAAGCTGCAGCAGTAGCATCAGCACCATCAGGTCCCACGCCAGCGCTTCCCTCTACCTCCTCATGAGGCAAAACTTTGAGATCGGTAACGTAAGTAAAACCGCAAACTGTAAGACTGCCAACACTAAATAGCTGGATCTCTAGTGTCTGATGTTTAAATCTGTTGCGATGCAGGTTATATAATGGTATAATTAGTATGCAAAAGCAATCTATTTTCATTAACATCAACCAATTTGCTGCAGAGCTTAAAATGCCCCACACTTCACTCAGAATTAAAGGCATCATTTCAAGAACTCAAAAGAAATTAAACCCTAGATGGTTTTAAAATGATTCATGTGGATTCAAAATCAAATTTTTCTCCTAGTCATTTTCAATCCATGTTTTAAAGTTGTTACAAATTTTTGTTTCTTGCCTTTTTTTAATTTGTCTTTAATTTCTAGAACTTTGCCAGAGTGAAAATGCAGGTGACCATGTCTCTGTCCTCGCTGGTCGGAACATCCCAGAATTTTAATGAAGAGTTTCTCCGTCGCTCGTTGAAAACTATCCTCACCTACGCAGAGGAAGACCTGGAACTCAGAGAGACCACCTTTCCAGATCAGGTACTCATTTAACAAATCTATATCAGATATTTATTAAATTTGATAATCTTAGCACCAAACCTTCTTTTCATAGTACTAGAGCAAAT
Source organism: Micropoecilia bifurca (assembly GCA_903067075.1). Taxonomy (NCBI): domain Eukaryota; kingdom Metazoa; phylum Chordata; class Actinopteri; order Cyprinodontiformes; family Poeciliidae; genus Micropoecilia; species Micropoecilia bifurca. The sequence goes on from CAEGAF010099952.1 coordinate 4,491, forward strand.
TAAATGTAGCCTAATTTTTTTCCTTTGTTTTTTTTTTTTCCTCCCAGGTTCAGGACCTCGTGTTTAATCTGCACATGATCCTGTCTGACACGGTGAAGATGAAGGAACATCAAGAAGATCCTGAGATGTTGGTTGATCTCATGTACAGGTAACGGACACAGGAGTAACCAAGAATCTATAAGTTTATCCCTCTTTGGTTTTTCTCTCTGTGTCCAAACTGTTTTTTGTTCTAACCTTTAGGATTGCGAAGGGATACCAGACATCCCCGGATCTGCGTCTGACGTGGCTGCAGAACATGGCGGGAAAACACTCGGAAAGGAGCAACCACGCCGAGGCGGCGCAGTGTTTGGTGCACAGCGCCGCCCTGGTGGCAGAATACCTGAGCATGCTGGAGGACCGCAAGTACCTTCCTGTAGGCTGCGTCACCTTTCAGGTAAGGACGGGTCTGGTGGAAATGAGATCAAGTTTGCTACCATATATTTAGCTTTTTGTGCCTAATTGTATGATTTTCAGAACATCTCTTCAAACGTGCTGGAGGAGTCGGCTGTCTCTGACGATGTCGTGTCACCAGATGAAGAGGGTATCTGCTCTGGGAAATATTTTACTGAAATCGGTCTTGTGGGCCTCCTGGAGCAGGCCGCTGCCTCCTTCTCCATGGTGAGATAGAGGACTTCCATTTTGTCCAAAACAAATGTCAAGTCCAGTTTTTCATCAAGTCGTTACTCAGTTATGACACTGAACGGGAAATTGACAGCATTGGTTAATATTTATAACAATCCCAAAACTGCGTTGCGAGGTATGTTCGGGTTACTTTTCAGCAAAAACAATTCCAATTCATTTTCAGTTTTGTAGAAGCTAATTTAGTTCAGATTAGATTAAAATCAGTCTAATTTTATACGATACAACTATATTGTAGGACTCACATACAGTTATATACAGTTCAGTTCAATCCATATTATGATGAAAAACAGTCAAATGACAATTTAATTCGACAATCACAGTAACAAAACAACCATTTCAAACCCAACTCATTTGGTTATTGTAATTATTGTGAAATAATAATTGAGATGTGAATTTAGCACATTTATGATTCTGTTTCATTGGCCACACATTGGCCTTGATACTGCAGGTTCTGTAGAATCAGGAAATTAGAAACAAAGTCATTGACATCCTACAGTCTGGAAAGAGTTTTAATGCTTTTTCTAAGATTTTGAGACTCCACTGAATTTAAAGAAGCTAAATGTGATAAAACAGTAGTAATCTGTAAGGTGAAGACAACCTTTTACTGTGTCTCTATGGAACAGACAATCACAGCAGGAGAGAAATTCTTTCTATGAAAACATTTTGTAGTATAGAATCAAGCTTATCAGGAATCCAGTCATGCTAATTTGTCCTAATCTAAGGACTAATGCCGAAATTTTGGTTGTTTCAGTGAATAATTCTACTTTATTGAAGTTTCCTTTCTCTCCAGGCTGGGATGTATGAGGCAGTGAATGAAGTTTACAAGGTGCTAATCCCAATCCATGAAGCCAACAGAGACGCCAAGAAGCTAGCCACCATCCATGGTAAACTGCAGGAAGCTTTTAGCAAAATTGTCCATCAGGTAAATATACAGCAAAAGAAGAAGGTTCTGCATTTTTTTACAGTTTAAAGTTGTCAAGTTAAATATTAATTTAGCTATTAATAAAGAAAATTAGGTCATTTTTATTTGATCGTCAACAGTTACTTTGCTGCACATGTAGATTTTGCGAGAACTCACGTTTAATCATCTCTAGGTTGCATTTTTGTTAAAGTCCAATGAAAAAGTCCAAACTCAGCTTTCACCTTCTTGTGAACGTTTATCACTCCCATCAACTGTCACATTAATAAAACTGCAGAAGCTCAAACCAGTATTTCACTGAACGAACTTTGTTTTATTCACCCTTTTATCCCAGCAGTAAAACAGGCTTTCACACAGACACAATGTTGCACGTTGTTATCGTTTATAATTTTATCTTCTGTATGTTTTTTCTTTATCATTATTTGATATGTCGGGCTCCTGGCATGCTTTATTTCATTTGTTTTTTTAACAAATAAAGGATGCATGAGATGCCAGATTCCAACGTCAGCATTGGTTTAGTCACAAATGAGATGGGATTTTCTCCAATCTGGAGTAGTTATGAAGGAGGAATTCTCTTGGTTATATCACCCTGTGCATGTGTGGACCACGCTGTGTGTGGGGGTGGTGAATGTCTTGTCCTCACGTGTCCTATATTCTCTTTGTTACACAGAGTACTGGCTGGGAGGTAGGTGGTTAAATAGTTCCTGCTTGGCCCTGCTCATGTTTATCTTTATTTGGAATATTTTCATTTACTCTCCATCTTTTTATTTGCCGGCTGCGAGCGCTCTGTTGCTCTTTGCTTTATTTTTCATTCATTCAGCCCATTAACAGACGCAGACATTCCCAACCGTCTGCCCTGCTGGGGATGTTGCTGTATTTATTCACCTGTCTTCATGCCTCTTCCCTCATTTTGTGCCGGAGGAACTTGTAGTTTTTTTTGTTTTGTTTTTTTCCAAATGTGACAGTGCTGAAGGGCTGTGCATGACAGCCACGATGACACTAATGACTAAAAAGTCGACATGAATGCGTCACCAGCACAATCCGCTCCTAATCCGCCCTCGTCTTCCTGTCTGTCTGCTGGTGTCAGTCAGTCAGCTCTCTCTCATCGACTGACACCGCCTGCCGCCACACTTCATCTCACCCTCATCTTCATTCACAGGGCTCGATTTCAGTACAACTGTTTAAACACCAAGGGTCTCGGATCTTTCAATTTTATAAGCCTTTTCAAATTAAGGTGTTGCAAACTTTGGGTGGAAGCTGGAGTCAGATTATTTAAGCTGCCTTTTTTTTTTTCCTCCAGAGGGTTGAACTAACCGTATTTTTTGGAGTTACTTGATTTTTCCTATTAATTTGAAGTTACTATCCTGATGGACTTTTTCTTTTAATTATATAAACTAAATCGACCCCTGACTTTATTACTATTATTTTCCATCCACCCTTCATTGTGTTAACTTTATTAACCTCTGGGTGAGTTTTCATGGTTTGTTGCATGAGTTGGCTCAGATTCTGGTTGTTTTTTTCTTTCTTGTTTTTGAATTGCACGAAGGGTGCATGGTGGTGCTTAAGGGTTAAGGTTCTTTATTTCTGACTTTTGTCCCTTTTCCTTTCGTCTCGCATGGTTTGGAATCATTTTCTTCAAATCACTGAAGATATTTTGATCTTGTGTTTGTGTTGTTTTTGTTGATTCTGGGGGGAAACCCCATCCTGATTAAAATTTGTTCTGTTTTCTCCTTTTTGATTTGCCTGGTTGCTGACCCTCCCCTCCCACTTTACTTAATTGTGTCTTGTGGTAAGTGCCTTAGTTTAAGGGTATTGACAGCATTTTGTTGCAATATTAAATGTTTTGAAAATCTACCAAGCCATCACATTGTAATATCCTACAAAGGAAATGTTGCTACACTTTGACATACACACCTGTTAAAACAACATGCTGGTTCTCCTTTGGTTTGGTCTTCTTTTCCTTGTTAAGCTTCTTGACTCTTGCTTCTTTTTTGTTGTTTTTCAGGATAGAATTATTTCAATTTTATCTACAAATTAAAAATGTAAGGCTTTGATTCGACAAGCCCTCCTGCTGCTTCGATTCATGACTTGAATTCAACAGTTTATATTATATGGATAGAAACGTCTGTTGTCTGTTTTCCCTACTTTTTTGTTGTTGCTTAGTTTGTAGTTGAACTGCGTTTAAATGAAAAACAGTTGAAAGTTACCATTTCTGGAGGCTTTTGGGTTTCTGCTACATGCTTTCTGATTTCTAATTCCCTATTTTTTTCCCTACGATTCTTACTTTAGCCAATTCTTAACTCTCTAGGACTTCCTGTCTTCATATTTAGTCATTTTTAAAATGTACTTACATCACCAAAATCTGGCAATTTAACAATTCTAACAACTTGTGCTCACGCGAGTGTTTGCTCTGAAATGACTTTAAAACCAGTAATAAAACAATATCCTAATTCAACTGTATCAAATTTGACAATAGACAGTCTGTAGTTCCTCTAGAAAATGCAGATTGTTTCCTTTTAAGTGTGTTTTATTGAAAATGGTATCAACATTTTCAAATCAAGAATGTTCTATATCGAAAGAATAAAACAGTGGAAGACTGAACTACGCTCTTCCCATTATCTGCTGAAAGTCTTTCTCTCTTTGTCGCAGGCTAAATGAACTGCTTAGTTTTCTCACTGTTTTATAGAAAATACACTTTCCTTTTGAATAGCTTGTTACATCAGTTTTTGCTCTGAATTAATTACACTGAAATTGACAATAGGTAACCTTGTCTTTACTCAGTAGAAACCTCCACTCTGTAAGCTGCTATCGTTCTTTTTTCAATCTCCATCTGACAAGAAGAGATTCAAAACATAAGTAATCGCTTCCCAGCCCATTTCTTGGTGCATCTCTTGTTAACTTACAAAACCTCTAGATAAACTATTACACACAACATGCTCTGTATTTGTCATGTTACTTGAACTGTAGGTCATTTTTATTTCAATATTTCACCTTTTCATTTTGGGCCTTATCGAGATCAAAGATGTTTTCAAAGGGCGGCTGTGGCAGAATGCATTGATAAAACGGCCCATTAACAAACTGTAATGATATTAATGCATCGCTGCATCTGCATTTGATGAGCACTTCTTGAAATTAAATATTATTGAACATCTTTGACCTTAACTCTTCCCAGAGGAGGAAGTTGCCTTCTGGAAAAGACGTCCTGTTTCCGTTGTACCTAAAGTGAAAGGCTTTGAACTCTTTTACAAGCTTCGGTCCGTCTTGGTCCCACCATTGTGTTGAACTGTGATTTTTATCTAAAGTTTTAATTTACTTAGACTGGAAGACATTCCTCTGACAGGTGTTTTTATCTGCTCACAGGACGGGAAGAGGATGTTTGGTACGTACTTCAGGGTGGGATTTTATGGTTCAAAGTTTGGCGACTTGGATGAGCAGGAGTTTGTGTATAAGGAGCCGGCCATCACCAAGCTGGCCGAAATCTCCCACAGGCTCGAGGTAAACGGCGTCGCTCTTCAACAACTCCTGAACCTTTGAACCGAAAAAGAATAACCGGTCTAAAATGTTGACACCTAGCAGACGTGTAAAGGCCTCGCCCTGTTTTCTCTTAGAGCTTCTATGGGGAACGATTCGGGGAGGAGCAGGTAGAGGTCATTAAGGACTCCAACCCTGTAGATAAGTGCAAACTTGACCCCAATAAGGTTGGTGCTCCAAAGCCTCATCACCACGTCAAATTCATCCGCAGCAAACCCACCTGGTCATTTTGACGACATTTTTCCGTGTTCAGGCCTTCATCCAGATCACCTACGTGGAGCCGTACTTCGACACTTACGAGATGAAAGACCGTATAACCTACTTCGACAAGAACTACAACCTGAGGCGCTTTGTGTACTGCACTCCTTTCACCCTGGACGGCCGAGCCCACGGCGACCTGCACGAGCAATTCAAACGCAAGACCATCCTGACCACGTCACACGCCTTCCCTTACATCAAGACCAGGATCAACATCATTCACAAGGAGGAGGTAGGACATGTGGGAACAAGGGGTTAACTGGAAGAGACTTGGATGAGCCAGATGTCTGCTGAGAACTGAAGGAAGATTCACGACTATGTGAACAAGTATTTTTTGAAGGAGTTATTGTGAAACGGTAAAATGGTAAAAGGAAAATTATGTTTAATACTTAACTTAATACATGAATTTAACTGCTTAAGGTTTATTTCCAAAATGTTGTGGAGATTCTTTATAGAAATAGGGAATTACAGATTAGAAAATGCTGTTTAGCATGTTGTATTATTACAGTTAGTAAAATCTCTGGATGTTTTTCTATCGCCAGATTATTTCCACACCCATAGAGGTGGCGATAGAGGATATGCAGAAGAAGACGCAGGAACTGGCCTTTGCCACCCACCAGGATCCTGCTGACGCCAAAATGCTGCAGATGGTCCTGCAGGGATCTGTGGGCACAACGGTGAACCAGGTCAGACACCAGCGCAACACACCACACTTCCTTTAATTTTATTTTATTTCTGTTGACGCTCATAGAGGAAACCCGTTTTTAGGGTCCGTTGGAAGTGGCTCAGGTGTTCCTGTCAGAAATCCCAAGTGACCCAAAACTGTATCGACACCACAACAAGCTCCGCCTCTGCTTTAAGGACTTCACAAAGAGGTACTTTACGCTACCAAACTCTGTTGGTTAGGACATTTCAGCTTTACGTTCCAACGTTTGCCCTGCCAAAGGTGCGAAGACGCCCTGCGGAAGAACAAGAGCCTGATCGGACCGGACCAGAAAGAGTATCAGAGGGAGCTGGAGCGGAACTACCACCGACTGAAGGAGGCGCTGCAGCCGCTCATCAACAGGAAGATCCCACAGCTTTACAAACCCGTCCTGCAGGTCAACTCGCACAGGTGAGAGAAGACATGTTGCCCGTCTGCACTCGCTTCTTTCTTTTGGTGTTTTTTTTTTTAAACAGTGTTTTGTTTTTGTAATAATCACGCAGCAAACGGACAGCTTGATAAGGTAGCTCTGAAACCACACTTTGTGTTTTTGTGTCGTCATTTAGAGGTTTTAGAGTTTTCTCAAATAAAAAGAAAACAGTTTGCAGCCCTGCAGCCACCTTCAAAAACAAAGAGGTTAACATGGAAGTAGTGATGCTGCACACAAACACCCAAATATGAATTATTTTTATTATGCATTTGGTTTAAAACAATCACAATTGCTAACACTTCAGCCATTTGAATTAAGATTTTGATATTTCAACAGCAGATACATGAAGCGCCTTGCCAAAGTATTCGCACCGTTTGAACTGTTTTACACATTGTCATGTTTCATTCTCATACTTCAATATATTGGATTGAGATTTGATGTTATAGGCCAACACAAAGTAATGAAAACTGTGAAAATGAAAGAAACTGATATATGGTTTTCAACAGAATCTGAAAAGTGTGGCGTACGTCTGTGTTCACCCTCCTGTACTCTGATACGCTAAATAAAATTCTCTCCAAGTTGCCTAACTAGTATAGAGTCCAACACCTGGTTGTTTATAAATCCTGCTGTTCTATGAAAATCCAAAAATACTAGTTATACGTTTTCACAGAACACTGTTCCTAGTCAGAGTCCTAAATTTAATTCAACCGAGAATTTGTGGCAAGAAAACCATGTGTTTCTTTTCATCCACTTCACAGATGTATATTTAGTGCTGATCTATCACATCAAATCCAAATGAAATACATTTAAGTTTGTGATTTTAAATTAAAAGGTGAAAATGTTCAATACTTTTGCAAGTCAAAAAATGCGGCCCAACCTCTCGAATGGAGCTATAAAGTAAAATCATCCAGCTCACGTCCATCAGTACTTAAAAAGGAATCCAGGAAAACAGCTGGAAATTCTCTAAATTCTTGTTTTTTTCTTTCCATTTTGCAGAGATTCCTTCAGCAGACTGAGTCTCCGCAAGCTTGACATTTGAAGATGGACAGATTGCACTCAGTCACCGACACAAAGACTACAGAAATTTGCAATATTAATTTATTTTGAAGTGTAAATAGGAGTGTTTGTTACAAGCAAAGGAGCTCGGTACGTCGTTCCAGTGTCTTAATTTGTTTCTAGACAAACGGTCGCACAGTCTGCAAAGTGAACAAGGAGGCCTGGAGGATCAGGAGTTGCTGTTTGTTGCTGTGGGGATGTTTTATTGTTCCTCTTCAGCTACCTTAAGAAACCCACACGTTGAAACACTTGATACCAACAGAACCTTCAAGCTGTAAACCAGTGAAAACGAAGAGAGCTCTGAGCTCTGAGCCCCGGATAAGTGCCAAACCCCCTGATCCCCTTTTTACAACCAACGTTTTTACAAGCGTCCACAGAAAAAGGTACCACTTTAAAAGTCAAGGTGTTTATTTAATTCTGTATGATGTGTCAAAAAATAATGTATTCAATTTCATTTGTGCACTTTTTTTTTATTATAGCGTAGCAATGCATTTATGACTTGAAAGTTTATGTATTGGAGGTTGGTGAGGAAGAAAAAAAAAACATGGAAAAAGTTGTACCAGTATTTATCATAATGCTTTATTATTATTTTATGTTGAAGCAACAACATTTTAAAATTAGGTACTTAAAACATCCTTGTATAATTTTATGTAGTTTTGTTTTACTTTAAATATTTTACTAAATAAATATTTTAATGTTCAGATGGTGTGTGATTTTTTTTCTTGCAATGAACAAACCTGTAAATGTAAATCATTTGGAATAGCATTGAAAATGTAATTTAATTAAACTGAGACATAAATACTCATTAGACAGTGACACATGTCAATCACTTATTTATGTTCATTTTTATCAGGCCTTACAATAAAAATAGACACAATAGATAAGAAAACTACAAAAAATAATGGTTCTTGGTCTGACGACTTCCACCTGATTTACTAAAACTTTCATTTTAGAGACATGACATTTGGTTCAGTATCAACCAGTTTTTCTTTCAGTTTAACTTCATGCTAATGTGTTTGGTTGCAGCACTCTGAACAAACAGTTCTTCAGAAAGTTTTTATTATGCAGGATGTTTGACAATTGTCCAGTCAGCAAGCTTCACCATGGTTTTGTAGACATTTGCTATAAAAATCTATTTTTATTGACGTATAATATTCAAATTTGAGAAACTAAATCAAACCAGAAATTAAACCCATTACACTTTCATGTACTAGTAAAAAATGTTTCCCATACATACATCTGTATATTGCAGGGTATGTATTAAGCTAAATTCCAGTTAAGCTGATTTATGCAAACGAAAATGACAAAGCGAAAATGGAGGTAAAAACTTTATTGCTTGTCTGCGTTGGACCCAAAGGGTCATTACAGCTGATATGGGCCACAGCTTCACACTTATCAAGGTTTTATCTTCTGAAGAAAATCTTCAAGCAAAATACAGAGAATACTTCACAATATGAAGTTCTGTCTCATGAATAAAAATGAATGTAGCCAATTGACTAAAGGATGTCAAAAGGCTGCTGGACTATTATGATACAATTCTCATCCTTTTTTCCAGGGCACATGGAAACGCATTTGAATTTAGTAATATTTTTGTTAAATATTGCAACTTGTGCAATGGGAGTAACCTCAAATGTTTTCCATGTCATGACCAAAGTGCAGTGAGGTAGGTTGAGTTGACCCAAATCTTAAATTTTTCTTATTTATTATATAAGCAACTGATTCCTCATCTCCAGGGTTGAAGAAAAATCCATCTATCCTGTGAATTCTTCCAGCTTCTTTTCCCTTCTAGGGTTTGTAAAAAGATTTTTTGAAGAAATCCAGGAAAAAAAGATTTTTGTCTGGTTATTACTATATGAGTGATACAGCAGGACCCATTTGGACTTTCCTGGAGTTCTCAAAGTATCAAACAGCCTCTCCAGAAATAATTTCAGTCATTTTTAGACAGGAAGTGAATGTGTGATCAATTAAGCATAACATTGCACACAAAAAAAGGCTGGATGATGGGCAACTTTAACCATTTACTTTCCCTAAATATACTACTAAACTCTGTAATAAGCATAAAGGATTTTAAATCAATAGTTGCACTTTTAAATTCTGGACATTACTGGAACTTTGACTATAAAATGTGATATAAAAACCTGGTTTTCTAAACAGACTGCACACGGTTATTTTTGTATTTCTAATAGAAATACATTGTAGATATGTTTTGATAACAAAAAAAAAGACTTATTGAAGGCCCAATCAGTAATAAAAAAAGCATACAAATGGGAGATATGAGAAAAAAATTCAGGGGACAGTTTGAGAAAACACTGCATTAAAAAAGCATTTTGCAAATTCTGTCACGTGGAGAAAAAAAACTAAGTCTTTGATTTAAATAAAAGCTGTGCTGAGAAGTACTTTTGCCACTAATAATCCTTACAGACAGAAACGACAAAAGGCATGACAAGTATGAAAGCCAGTGTCAAAAATACACAACTACAAACAACTAAATCTGTACAAAGAAGGCTTACACATCCCTGACATGTCAAAAAAAAAAATTTTATGAAACAGTTTTAAACTCAGCTAGTCTTTATTGTGAGCCAATGCTTTAAAAGGAGAGTCAACTGGCCTTGGTCCTAAAGGAGGAAACTGCTGCAGGTGGAAACAAACTTTAGTTAATGTGATGAAATGGCAATGAATGTTTTTGGCACCAACAATTACAGATATGTGTACATTTATGTCTTGTGCTCATTTTAGTGTCTGGGCTCAGGGATCCTTTTGTAGAACAGCAGGTACGGTGTGGATGAGGAGCATGTTTCAGGAGAACAAGCTCGCAGGAAGTCCTCCTCCTCAAACAGACGCACTTCAGAGTCATCAAACAGCAGCCATTTCCCCTCATACTCCAGCAGGCTGGTTAACGCCTGCTGCTCCGCTGCCTCCATCCCACCAGGGGGAGCCACTGCCACATCCTCTGGCTCCTTTTTGAGTCCGCCTGCGCTCTGGCTGGAGCTGCTCAGCGTCTTTCTCCGTTTAGATCCCTCCGCTGCGTCACGGTGAGCCGCTTTGCTGCCGCTTCCCAGCTCGCAACTCGGCAAACTCCTCTGTCCCCCCAGGAGTCCAACACCTCCCTCCGAAAGCTTTTTGCTCCCCGATTTAGTGCTAGCCAAACCCGCTCGCCGCTGCCCCCTGGTGCTCAGGCTGACCGACACCTCGCCGTCGTCCAAGGTTGCGTTTTCGCCCGTCTGGGCTTCCTCTTTGCTCTCTTTGACATCCTCCTCGGAAACCGTCTCTTTCTTGTTCTGCAGCCAGACCTTGGCGTCCTTCAGGTCGGACATGCGGATGTAGGTGGTGTAGTGGCCGCTGCTGATGGTGACGCCGCTGTGCATGACCACAGCGAACAGCTCGTACTGCTGCCCCGTGGCGGCCGACGGCTTGGTGCACCACTCGTTCAGAGACAGGGTGAGGGGCGTCTGTAAGGGGGTGTTGACTTTGGACAGACCTGCGTACGGATCCACCCTGCCAGGAAAACCAGGTTAGACACCCAACCTCGAGAGTTTTGGTTTTACAAAGGATCGCTTGTGAACTCACTCCAAGCTGCTGGCAGAGAAGCGCTTCAGGTGGATAGTGATGACTTCAGGAGTTTTGTCAAACAGCAGGCTCCTTTCAGCCTCTGTGTAGTGATGGCAGGTTTCACAGAAGTATTTGTCTTCGCCAACGATGCGCTCCACAGAGGCAAACTGGGAAATGGCCCAAGTCAAGGTCTTCATCTCAGGCTTCGGGTCTGGAGAGACTGAGAAGATAAAGAATATTACTTGTTTTGTGTTATATTAATTTAATAAGTAACCATAAGAAGTAGTTTTAAAATATCCCCCCTACATAACCAAAATTCTATTTCTCAGGTTAAAGGAGTTATTTTTGGGAAATGTTGTTATTCTGATAAAGAAATCTTGAGAAATGAAAAAACCTAAACTTGATTTTACAACAAATACAATCAGTGAAGAGAAAATGGCCGAGGAGATACACAATATGCCTATGGAGCTGTGAAGGTTTCTTCTGTTTTTACTTTTGTATTTTCAACGCCTCACCGTCAGACAGGTCCTCTGGACTGGTGGGCTGGTCGTCCAGCACCGGTACGCTGATGTCCTGGAAGTCCTCTCTCCGCTCTGTGAAGCTCTCACACTCCAGACAGCGAGTCCTCAGCACCAGTCGGCCCTGGAACAGTTTCTCCATCAGGCCCAGAACGTCTGAGGCAAACAGAGAGTCTGGATCATGATCAGATACTGGATTCAAGACAGAAGTTGAATCCATCTTTAACCCAACAGTTATCAGTTTTTGACGATGTGTTGCCTTACAGGCGTTACTCAAACTTACTACATTTCCCCACTTTACTCCCTCTACCTTCATTTCTCATCTCTGACCTTGTCGTTTCTCTGTTTGACCTTTAGCTGACTTCCTGGCTGCTGACTGTTGAGTGCTTTTCTGTTTTGGCTCCTCCGACGCTCCGTCCTCCGGCTCGGATTTGCTCAGAGGTTTTGGATTTGTGGAGCTGATCTTCCCGACGCTGTAGAACTTTGAGAAAATACTCGGCTGCTTCCCAGAGGACCTCAGCCAACCGAGGGTACCTCTCTTCTTCCTTTTCCCGCTCGTCTCTTTACTGGATGCTTTTTCATCTTTCTCTTCGCCGGGATTCAGATTCTTCTCCTCCTCCTGTTCTCCCTCTTTACTCTGAGTCTTGTCCACGGTGATGTCACTGGAGGACTTCCTCTTGGAGCGAGTGAAGGGCTTGTTTCTACAGACACTTTCCTCAGACTTCTTAGACTTGGGCTTCTTCTTGGCGTTTCCCACCTCCGTGTCGCTCTTCCTCTTTCCGCTGACTTGTCCTTCCTCGTCCACCGAAGCTCTTGATTCCGTCCCAGAGAAACTGGAGTCCGAGGGAACGCCATTCTCCGTTTTAACGTCTCTGTCGTCCTCCTCCTCCTTCCTCTCCAGCTCCTGCTCTTTTCTGATAGTGTCACAGGCCTCCTGAATGTATCCCAGGATGCACTGCAGAACCTCCTGAGCATCATGCTGGAGAAAGCCTTCATACATAGGGTTCAGCTGCCTGCAAAGCACAGAAACACAGTCAACAAACAAAGCATTTTCACTCGAAACACATTTAAATAACAAAACAATGAACTAGGTTTCAATTTACTCATTCAGATTAACATTTTTTTGTATTTTGTTGCAAATCCTTTAATTATCCGTTGAATAGCAGCAGCAGGCTGACCGGACCTGATGGTGTGAAGTATTTTGCGAGGGGGCGTGGCCAGCTCTCCCTCGCTGAAGCCATCAGGGTTGAGCAGGAAGCTGGACTGCAGCTGCTCCACTGAGGTCATCAGGCTGCTGAAGCTCCCAAGCAGCTCGATGTGAGCCGGGACAGTTTCAGACACGCACTCCGACTGCTGAGGCTGAAGAAATAAAACCCAACAGGTTTGTTGAATAAATTTTCTAGTTGTAACACACAAGAGCTTTAGAAAAACTCTTAAAGTGTCCTAAAAATAGTTCTTTAAACGGTTTGCTTTGAACCAACCTCTTCATTTTTAGCAGTTTCATCCTTTGGTTTCTCTGGTCTTTTGGAAAGGTCATACAGCTTCTTGACCCCTTCTCTGAACCCAGGGCAGTAATACAGAACCTGCAGGTGAAAAACACAATTCATTACATTTCAGCTCCATTTACACAGATTTCTAAAACCCAACCGCCAATGAACACCCCAGACATGAACATGTGTAGGACAGCTTCCTTCCACAGTTTAACTGTTTTTTACAAAAAAATTGAGAGGCTCAGAGTGTCTGTGCGACTTAAATGTAGATTTAAAGAGCTAAAGATTTAAGGTCATCAGCCATTATAGACAGATTCTACACACACAACAATGTAAAAAAAAGGAATATCAAGATTTTAACAAATGCACTTCATAGGTTTGCATAGTTCACAGCGAGTGTCATCAAAGGTCTACTTTCTTGGTGACAAGCGCTTTGCAGCTCATATTTATTTAGATTTTAATTCAGTTCAGCTCACAGAAGGAATGACTGAAATAAGAGCCTGTTTTTGAAAATATTTTCCACCTAATGGAAGAAAGTGAAAAAGATTGAAACTGGATTTGAAATAATAAAAAAAGATTTTATGTAAAAGTAGTTTTACCAAGAAAATTTAATAAAGTAAAACATAGTTTTATGAGTCAATCAATATTTATAAAAACATAAATAAAGAAATGTATATTTCAGTATTTATACTGAAATCCTTACACATTTTTTGTGCCCGTTTCTGTACATCCAATATCATTTCACTGTGAAGACAAAGCACATTTCTTTATCTTTTGTCCTCTTTGGAAAGGAGACACATCTCACCTATTGTAAGCAGGTGAAATATGACACAGCAGCAACAGGCCCGCTGTGTGAACAGGTGTTACAGACGAGATCACACAAGAGTCCAACTGGGTGATAAAACGTTCACCGCTTGACGTCTCTTCACTTCCAAACAATGTCTCTACAGATAAGCCACAATGGGCCAATCTAAGCACACAATGCATCATTCAGGAGGACAATGCACTGCAAACCAGTCTCTTATCTCCTGCCTTAAGCCATTTTTCCTGAAAACACCCTTCTTTTCTTTTAGTGAATGAGAAACAATTTAATCTCTTTGCCTCTTTATGGATTGTTTTGTGCTGCCATGTGCAAAACTTCCTTAAAGATTAGAAACCAGCAAGTATTTACCAGAACAAACTTAAAAACTGGTGAAGCAAAAATATATATTAAATACATTTCTGAAGGAGAGTTTTTGATTTGTAGAACTTGAACTAAGAAGTAATCGCCCACCTGCAAGATGCTGTTTAAGTAGCAGGTGTTGCCAAGGTTATTGAGACCCACAAAAGGCACCAGGTTCTCCCTCTTCTCACATGGGATTGGAAGGCCAGGTGAAGATGGACAGGGGGCGGGGCCATAGACCACCTGGTCACAGCTGCAGCAGATTAGGAAAAACACAACAGGAAATAGATCGTTTTAATTTCCACAGTCATTGCTTAAATTATTCTAGGTTTTTTTTATATGGAATGAGAGCATAAACTGTATATAACTGTAGGAATATCATTACGCTTGCCAATGTTTTTCCTCCAGTGTTACAGTGTCTTAATAATTCAAACAACGTTTAAAACAGATTTTATTTTTATTGCGCAGCCCTAATTCAGAGTGGGGAGAGATTACATGTTCTTTGTTTATTCAGAGTAGAAAACCTGTTTGTGGTGTATATACACAGGGTGTATACAATTCTGCAATGAAAAATGTTACTGTGAAAGTTAATACAAATTATAGAAAGAATCTAAAAATAAAAAGCTGAAAAGTTTTTTCGAGAACCCAGATTGGCAGAGTTGGCAGACTGATGATGGTCATTAAGCTCTTACCAGCCTGCTGGAATGTGATTTGACATACAAATGAGAAAACTCAGTGGGTGTTAGAAAGCTGCTGGATGTTTGCAGTTGTTGAGATTATCGACACACAGAAAACGAATTGGAGAAACAAAACATACTGCGGTTTTTCTTCCTACAGGGATACACTTCATATTTACATGCACATTTAAAATTAGGGCTGTATAATATCGATATCGTGATATATATCGATATTTTCTGTCCCAGAAAAAAAATCAATATCCATCTGAAAGTATCATAACATCCAACTGTCACCTTGTTCCCTCACTGCTTGCTTCACCAGGTCATCAGGCTTAGAGTGATTCCTTCAGATGTTCAGGTTAAAAAGGTATCAAACTATTCAGAGTAGGAACTTGGTTCACTTTATTTACTTTACTAATGCATGTCAGCTACAGTTTGGACTGTTTCAGCTAAAACAAACATGTTTTCTCACCACTTCTTTGAGTCATTTTGTCCAGCTGTCGACTTTCAGTCTGTGTCCAACCAGAGCCTGGTATTGTGTAGTTGGTGCTTTTAATCAGTTTTCAGTTAAATNAAAATCACAAAAGTGTATTGAATTGTATCGTTTGCTGAATATCGCAATATATATCGTATCGTGGGCAGAATATCGTGCATCGTATCGTGAGATTATTGTATCACTACAGGCCTATTTAAAATAACATTTTATACTACTTCTGTGACTAAATGTACAGTTTTGGTACTAAAGAACCACTTCATTTTCAATTTGTTTTACATAAATCTTAAGTCTACTGAACCCAGATTGAGAAAACTTTGAACTGAATGAGCAATAAAGTCTGGAAAATAAATATATTTTTTTAATGTTATTTTTCTTACACATTTAACTAACGATAAATGAAGATGTCAGTTTTCCAGAAGTTTCATTTCTACGATCTCTGTTTAAGTTGGCAAAAGTTAAAATGCTGAACCTTTATATTCTTTTAAATGAGGGGTATTAAAAGTCCAGTCCTCAAGGGCCAGCCAGTGTCCTGCAACTTTTTGATGTGCCTCTGCTGCTCCACACCTGATTAGAATAATTAGATCATTAGGGAGCCTCTGGAGAACCTATCTACCAAAGAGGAGGTAATTAAGCCGTTTTATTCCAGTGTTTCGTACCTGTGGCACAGCTAAAAACTGCAGGACAGAAACCCTTGAGGACTGGAGTTTGACACCCGTGTCTTAAATAGATAAAATTCTTTCCAGCAACTAATGACTACTATTCCTATATGATTTATGACCCAAATTCTACTTGTTCAAGTTTGCTTGTTTTAAAGTGTTCTGTAAATAAACTTTGATTTGGACTTTTGTCAACTGCTTATAAAACAAAATAAGTTGATTTGTGTTCTGCTGACAAAATAAGTCAACATGGACTATTTTTAAAATATCAACACCTGTATCTCAGTGATTAACTGAGTATTCTTCATAACATGACAATGTGGTTTATTACTGCAAAGTCTCAAAATAAACTAAACTGCTCACCTGGCTGGAGAATCTTCTTGCTCTAGAGTTTTGGGCTCTTCTGCTTGAGGTTCAGAGAAATCCAGAGCTCGTTTTGTGTCCTTCTTGTGGAAGAACTTTAAGGAAAGTTTGTTCCTTTTCACAGGACTCCCCTGTCCTGCTCCAGCATTCTCAGCCAGCAGACCTGACATCTTCGCTTCTCCTTAGAATCTTACCGAGACCGAACAGCGCAGCTCACTGGCGAAAAACAGAATTGCACATTATATTTCAGTGGGCGCCATCAGAGCTCGACATGAACGAACGTAACTACGCACTTAAGTTTCTGCTCCTGTAATGTCATTTTGAGCAAAACAATTCGAGTTGATCGGTTCAGACGGTTCTGGTTTACAGTGTAGAGCACAGTTACAAGTTCAGTTCGGTATTATATAACATATTACCAAGCTAACGCTAACTTAATGACCACTCCTTCACAACAACCGGAGACCAACCTTTCCCTCTCTATTTTTTTTACATAATAGTAAAAACAAAGCAGTGTGCATTTAAAAACTCATTCTAAACTATTTGAACACAACACAGTACAGAAACTGGGTCGACATGGAGCGGTGTTGTGAAGCGGTGGGAGGAGTAAACAGGCAGCACGCTGCCTTCAACTGCTTAATTCAAAACAACGAACTATCTTAATTCGAACAGTCGGAGGACACGTTGAAGTCTTACCCGAAGGACTCATTCCAGCTTCAGGTTTAATATATATTCCCAAATATATAGTCATTCAAACCATTTAGTCCGCTGTTTGACTATTCAGACGGTGCAAAGAGAAGTTGGCGCTTTTTCCTGCTCGAAGACACGACGACCGTTTCTCCGCCGGTGAAGATATGAACATATCCGACAAAAAATATCACATAACTGTTCCATTTCGTCATAAATGTAAACCATGCGAGCACATAGATCTTATAAATATGCACAGGTTTTTGTAAAATTAGATAACGTGGAAAATGTACAGTCTAAAACGCAGGCAGATCTAAGGACACCTAAAAAGACGGAACTCCATCCACCGTGTTGACGCCATGTTTGTAGTGTTTCCTGAAAGGGCAAAGCTGAGCTAAAAAGGAGAAAGATCGAGAGTTTGGGGTTCCCATCAAAATAAAAGCAGACAAGCAAAACAGCTGTTTGCTGAGGGGAGGAGTTTTTATCAACAAACGATAACAATTTGGTTAGGTAAACAATCCGTTTTTGGATAATTGTGGTTACTTCAGAAATATTTACGAATGTCCATCCAAAGTTGTTTGCTGTTTGCGATTCACAGCAAAAGTATTCGTATTTGGAAAAAAAAACAATTGCAAAGTTGCTGTATTATTGCTTGATATTGTGGTGATATTTTGATTACATCACTTTCTAACTTCTCCGTCACCATAATGTAATTATTCTATAAAAGGCGTAACTAATTAAGAGGCCTGGAACACATTTGCTTGCAAGTATAGTTTTGACATAAATAAAGCTAAACCTTTAGTCTTATTCAATATAATCCGTTATCGTTATATATTTCGTTTTTAAAAGTATGTGGTATAATGACAAGTTAAATATTAAACGTCAACAATTTTGTGCTTTTATTTTGAAATCATAAATCCGTTTTCTACCTTATCATTGCTTCGGGAAGCTGTATGCTCCAAAACAATTATAATTATCACTGAATATATAGCGTGTTTGTATCAGTTGTAATTATAAATTGTTTCATTATAAGTAAAGGTTTACTTATAATAAAAAAAACAACTGTCCCGTCCGTTGGAATGATAAACAACGGTTGTACATAGTTTTGATCAACAGGGGGCGACATTATCCATCGAATATGACAGCAAACTATCCAGCAGCATCATCACCATCTTCACTGGACCATCTCCTCATCTGACAGTCACCAGGCTACTCCTTCATGATTTTAACGGTAAGATACACTTTGTTTGTGCATTGCTTTCTGGGAGGAAAACGTAAATGAACAGTAGTCGCAGCACTAAGGTGTCTAATTTAATCTCGTCTCGCCTTAATAGTATCAGTTGCACTGTGATGTTAAAAGGGCTACAGACTGTTGGTGCTGGCGTGTGTTTGTACGATGAGGGGAGTATCGTAGCACCTGAATGTTGCCAAAATAAAAAAAAAAATAATTTAAAAAAGCGGAACGACAGGTGCGTCGTTACACGGTGGGATTCAAACTGCGGGGACATTTTTTTCATACGATACTCGAGCTGGACGTTCCGTTTCTTCTTCTGCTGCTGCTGCAGAGTGGATGCTTGGTCAGCAGCAAACATTGCATCAATGGAGCTGAGCTCTACTGTGCCCGAGCTTCAAGAAACCCCTTGGTTATCAGGTGTTGTTACAGCAAGGATGCAGATAATGGACGGTAGTAGTAGTTTCGCAGACCAGTACTTCCTGTGGGACTGGCTGATATTCCCAAAGGTCTCCTCAGTCTAATGCTCCAGAATATGATGTCTCCTCTATCTCGGGCTTTGGAGTGACTCTAATATAGATTTCATGACTGGTTCAGTGTGCAGAAATCTCACAACAGGAATAATTTCATCCCAAATAACATAGCTACACTTTCTTCAAAATTAACTTGATTAATAAAGAAAATAAATCAGGAGACTGATTTACCAAGATGTAATATGAGTTGGTTGAGCTCCTGTTGGGGGGGCCTAAAGAGAATTTCTGTTCAGGTGCAAGAACGTGTTGAAAAGACAACCTCTAGTCAAGTAATCAAAACTGATCTTTATGGAAAACTGTCAAGAAAATAGTTTTTAAAAAAAGCCATGCAAACTTCTATTTGAAGCTTTCCGTAAAGGAGTAAAGGAGAGATAAAGTCTGGGAAGAGAAGTTCTGTTCAGATGAAACCAAAGCAAAAACGGTATTTGTTGAAAACTAATGCTGCACGTCTGCTTCAACAAGCTAACGTGAAACATGATGGTGGCAGGATCATGCTGTGGGAAAGCATTGTTTTTAAAGGGAACTTGAATAGAGTTGATTAAAAGGTGGATGGAGATGTATGCAGGAAAATAATTGAAGAAAAACAGTTAACAGCTGAGAAAGACTTGAGGTTTCGTTTTGAGCAGGACAGCTACGATACGGGGTCAGCGCTGAAATCGTTTTCATCAAAGAATATGCATTCATGTGTTAGAGAATCCAAGTCAAAGTGGCATTCATAGAGCCTTTTTATAAAGAACAAAAAGGAGAAAATTCTGTCTGTAGATCTTTAAATCTGGTAGAAACTCCCTAAAGACCTGCTGCTGTAATGTCAGTGAATGGTTGTCCTACAACCATTTCCCCTCCACTGCACTTCAGAAGCATTAACGTGTTAATCAGCTATGTTTTTTTTTCATAATGAAAGCATTTGTACATATTAGGGAGCTTTGTTTTGCTCGCTTGCGAATGCAACCAAAGAATGATAATTCTGGTGGTTTTAGGGGCCCACTATTAGTTGGGAGGATATGGAGGAGGGACTACTGGGGGATGCTTCTCAGTTTTTTAGCCTCACGTTGGCTCTGGATCTGATGGGGCAGTAATTTTCCACATCCCGTCACAGAGTCCATCTAAATCCTAACGTGGGGCTGCATAATAAAGAAGCATTATTGTGGTGCCTTTCTCTCATCGCCTCCTAATATCTATGTTTTTTTTTTCTTCAACAAAAGACAAATCCCACCACCCATGCATGTCCTGAGCTACAGAGTACGACATTCCTGAAACAGTAGAAATGAGACTTTAAATCCCATAATTAAGTCATTAAGCAGATTTGAGCTTTGAAATGTTAGAAATATTATGTCCATTGAAGGAAGAATTTAGTTGGTTTCTTTTCACCTGATGTAGATGCAGCAATTTTGCATATTTTATTCTTTTAACTTGTGTTAACGAGGCGTTCTTTGCGTGTCCTGTGCAATGCTGCTGGCCTTTATTAAAGCAGGCTTTGTCCCAGGAGGCGTGGAGCCCTCACAGCACGGACCGGGAGATGTAGGTGGTGTGAACGCTTCAAAAGCCCAGGGAAAGAACAAAAAAAGAGAAATTTCCCCAGTCCCACTCTCATGCTCCATCTCTGTCAGGAGATCACTGATGGGAAAATGAAGGCATGTTGAGTGACAGGCAACGGTGCACTCCAAGAATCTTTTTAGCTCTCAGTACAAATCCTGTTGTTACAGCTGCACACAGTTGTTATTTTGTTATTTGCATCAGTTGAACTATTGCTGTAGTGCAACACTTTTTAGCAAACCTGGAAATACATCATTAGCATGTTTTGAGTCTTTCTAATTTCATTTGAAGAACTCATTGCGAATAAGGCGGTAAAACACAAACACATTAAAGGATTCGTGTTTGAGAGTTAAGTTCCCTCCTTTGACCTGCAGGGCATCCTTCAAGGTAGGGAACAGCTGCTTTAATCACATCATTGCAGTGATTTTATAAGAACACACATCTTGAGCCCCGAATTCAACTCATTAGCAGCCGTTTAAGGCATGAAGGCTCTTATGGCGGTTTATTTCTTTCCACTGAAAAAAAGTAGCGGTGGACAAATCTCACAGGCTGCACTCAGCTGAGGGGAAAGGCTTGATATGTCATTAAGCGGAAGTTAACAAGTGCTCACATGCGTATGCTGTGGATCTTAAAAGTCTACACACTCTTGGAAAAATGACACATTTTCTATAAAATAATGATATGAGCGGAAAATTTCCTTTAAACCATTACACCTTTAATGTTACAAATGTCCTCTAAAAATGTATCCTAAAAATGAACAAATTAACAAATCAAAGTATGAAGTAACTTCTGGTTGCATTTCAGTGTTCTGTATTATTTGGTAGGAGTTTAACTGCATTCAACACTTTGGCTTGGTTACAGACTTAGTCACAACTTGTTCTGGTGATGCCCTTATTTTTCTTCCTGGCTCCAGACTGATTCATTTATTACTTATTTTTTGTAATCTCCCTGCAAACTGTTCCTTTAGCTAATGGATACAAATTAGCAAATTTCAAAAAAATCTTGCTTGGGCAGCTGAACTTTGTTTCTGTGTTATCAGATGGTTTATAATTAATAGCAGAAGTGTTCCCAAGAAGAGTGAGTGTTAAAACTAGAGGTGTTTTATCAAAGTACTCATTTAAGGGAGTGCACATTTATGCAAACAGGTCTATATTTTTGGTTTATATGTTAAATAATTAAAAGGAACAAAATCCTTCTCATAGTCTCTTGGTTTTGCATTAAAAATATCTGGCCATTCATCCAGGGATGCAAACATTTTTTAGAGCTACCATTCATCAGGTATGATCTCCCGCTGCACGCAGAAGTTTTCCATGTCCACATACTTTAGAGCGGGCTTCCCATTTGATGCATGCTGAGAAGGTGGGTGTTTCCAACCCGGCCACTCTGATGTTGGGAAAGAATAGCTCCTGCATCCTACTCAGTCTGCTCTCTACTCTCCCAGCTCTCCTGTTTCATGCAGACTGCCTGCCTGCCTTCCAGCGTAGTGCTGTCCTTTCACTCTCCACTATTCATTACCATCTTGTGTGTATTTTCACAAACCTACTAAGGTGGACCAAAAGTGCTGGCACAGAGGACTGACTGACGAGTTCATGCTCAGATGAAAGAAGCATACATGTAGATGTAACTTGTCCTACAAAGACAGAAGCATCTACTAAATTGCCGTTTTATTACAAAGGATAGAACACTCACTTACAAAGGTAAGAGATCATTTTTATTTGCATTTTTATTTGCATTTTATTGCTTCACTACACATTTTTTTGGCATTCTCTCTGTAGTTTTCTCCTATTTATTATTTGGTGTTTTTACTCCATGTGTTACTCTATGTGGTGTTTTTACATTGCCACAATCAATAGCATCATCATACCATTTAAATCATATTTCTGTCTACGTACACAAAGTTGCAATAGGCATAATTTCCAAAGTTACCATCCAGGGAATTATTTGTTGTTTAGAGCGATCATATCTGCAGCTTCAACTGATGTCTTTGGTGAACACTCAGTGGGTTCCTCTCCCTCCTTCACTGTCTAACCCCTCCTTGCCTCTCCTCTCTCCTGTGTCTGCATGTTTTCACAGTTAGTCTCAGCCTCTGGTCTGCTTGCTCGCCTGCCACAGACCGTCAGCTCTGATTGGTTGGCAGACTGCAGTTACACATTAAATGTTGGGTGTTCACTATAGGTGTCATACTGTGCACGTGTCTCGTTTGTTACACTTACAATTTTACCTCGGTGCTCAACCTGAGGGGCGCGTTAAATGGGGCTGACCCGGATCGGTGTTCATCCCGCTTTCTGAGTTTATTCATGTTTGTGTCGGTGTGTTTTTTCTTGGAGGTGCAGGGAGGTGAGTCATACTGGCTCACACGCTGGTGGCTGCCACCGGCGTTCAGTGTAACCACATCATGTTGTGTGACTTGCAAATCGGCAGTGTCTGATGAAGCTGTGTATCTGTGAAATGTCGACCTTTCAGGAAATGAAAACAAGCAAATTTGTCTTTTTTTAAAGAGTTTAGCATCAATTTTTTTTTCTTTTTCTGTGCAATGTGTCTTATTCAGAGGAGGTCAGATCTGAAAGTAGTTTTTACAAAGCCAGTAGCTTTCAGAGGAAATTATAAACATGTAAAAAGTGAAGTTGTACACTTGTTTAGCATTAACTAGTGCTTGATTTTACAGTTCCTTGAAGAGGTATTAGAATCCCTAAAATATTTTAACATTTTGTAATTTTTCACAACCCCAAATTTGTATTAGGTTTTTGTGATTGTATGTAGAATCCCTGCCTGGGGTTTTTCTGCATGGAGTTTGCATCTTCTCCACAAGGAGTTGGGCACATTTCTGCTAATCCGCTAATATGCTAATACCAAACCTAATTTTTTCGCTTAGTGCTTTTGCTAACTTCAAAAATGTTTAGCATACTTGGGTTTCCATAAAATAATTTTTCCAGATAACTTGAAATGGGATAATTTAAATGGCTGTTTTGTACATTTTTAATTTGACGTGTTGAAGTTTTGGTTCTGGAGTGTCATAGCGAGGTTTATAGTTGGTGCATTGAGCCGTCCCCACCTCTCGCGTCGTCAGGCTGTCACGGCACCTCTGAATTTTTATGAGTCCTTGCGGATTGCGTATGTCGTCTTTCACACAAACTGGATGATTTGCAAAATACTCTTGCAGAGCTGGTCCACCTGCATTGGCATTTAAATAACTCCTCCATAAGGGCTCGTTTTTAAAGAATGCTACACCATTTATGGTACACGTTAAGTATAAACGCCTCACTGTGTTGGTGTTGTGTTTTAGCATTGGCAGAACTACTGTTGTTTGTCCTATGCGTCTCTGTGTTGCCCTGTGAATGACCGGTGACCTGTCCACTGTCCAGGGTGTTCTTGCCTCTCACCCAATGATTGACCCTGTGACCCGGCAAGAATTTGCGGGTGTAGACATGAATAAATAGATTTTATCTGATAGACCAACACAAAGTAGTTCATAATTATGAAGAATTTCAGTCAAAGGATTGACTTTGGGGGACTGAATAGAAATGGAAGCCAAATTATTCAGATTCTTACTTGAACAATAAAGAAAAGAAAAACTCTGGTTTTATCTCTCCTCTTCACAAATAAGCACTATTTTGTTCTAAGAAAATTTGTCCCACTTGGTGCAAAAGACACAGATTTTTAATAATAAATGTATTTTGTAACTTACGCTCCAGTGTGTAACAATATAAGGAATCTAAAAGTGCTAAGAGAAACTTGAACAATAAAGTGCACTCAGTTTGGCAAAGATAACCTCAGGCCAGTATATTACAGATCTAAAATATTCCATATTCCACACCATGTTTCTTAATGGAGCCACACAGGGCAAAGTTATGTTGTTAAATCCCAATGAATTTTGCAGGAAGCATCAGCAATGTTTCCTCTGTCCTGAATGCAGCTGACTTGTACTTGCAACGGGTTTTATCTCTTGTGACATTTAGTAGAAGAAATAAATTCCCTTACTGACAAGATTATCTGGACATTCAAAAATCAGTCACACAATTCTGATCTGTGTGTCTGTATTGATGAGGTTTTGACCTTTGAAGTTGGATTCAACATTTTCATTATCATGACACATTATGCAATGTGATGGCATCTAAAGTCTTTAGGTTTAGAGCTGATGAACTTAATGTGTTTTTATAAACAATGGATAACATGAGTGGGCATAACTGTCAGCATTCTGTATCTTGACTTTGCAGTACATGTGGACTTTGTCTTGCTAAAGTTCTTCATTCCTGCCAAAATGAGAGAAAATTTCTTGTCCTTAACAATCTTATGTCATTGCACTGAATATTTGTTAATTTTAGTTCATTCAGCCTTGTTGCAGACACCCAAAGGTTTGGGGCTAAAATTGAGACGTATTTGGATCTGCTCATAATTGTGGCCACCTTGAAAAAAGACCCAGTTTTATTTCAAGAAAAGTCACCCCACAGCATGATTCCATCTTGTTTGTTGAATAATGTACAATGTTCTTTCTGTGTCAAACATACCAGTAAAATTTTGAGTTTTGAGTTAATATGACCATAAATGTCTCTACCACATGTTGGAGACTTAAGTCAGGTCAGGATGTTTTCAGCAGAATAACATGTTTCTGTTTTGCAACCCTACTCCTTACTCCAGATATATTGAAAATTCATGAACCTTAGTATCATTTGGAAATCAACCAGTAAAAGCAAGAAATTCCTGCAGCTCCATTAGTGTTGTGATGGTTTCTTTGTTTTTTATTGCAGACTCCCTTATTAGTTTTCCTCTTGTCTTTTTATTAGTTTTAGAGAAAATCCCATTTTTATTATAGATTCACCACGTCTTGAATACAGACTTCAAATGATGGCTCACTAGGAGGCCCGAGAAGAACATTGACATAGAAACAGGGTGCAACTACCACAGGAAAGACATTTAAAACATCCAGCATGCCGGCCCTGGAGGACCGACTTTGGCCACCGCTGGGCTAAAGTAGCTATTAAAGTCTTGGTATTTTACCAGGAGTATACACACTTTTGAGACCCACAGGCAGTTCTGATGTGAAACTAGAATCCTGTGAAAAATTATCCTACTTTGGTTCTGCTATGAAAAGCAGGCCATTAAAGACCAATGCCCTAGGTAGGACTCTACTAAAGAAAAGGCATAGCAGCTTAATCTGATGGAAAGTGTATTGAAGCACTGGAGTAGTCGCACATGCAGACACATTCTGAGAATCTGCAGCCAGTCCAGTGAGCATTTTAGCATGGCTGCTCCTATACAGAGCTGCTTCACTACGAACACATGGTCATACAGTGCTTTTTAACCCATAACCCTCCCACTGCATGTGTGTGTGTGTGTGTGGTTTTTCTGTTCTTATGAGGTTTTATGACTTTCAAAATAGTAATTATTACAGCCTGCTTCCCTAAACATAGATGCCGGCAAATAGTCAATGCATGCAGTGTGACACGTTACGCAGTCTATACCCACTAGCATTGTGCAGATCTGCTGTGTTAAGAACTGCAAGTCAATGATGGAGATGGCCCATAATTTTCCCAGATGAGAGTTTGAAGTCGGCCTGTGCCAGTGGATGCCAGGCTGTGTTCTGCGCTTCAGCTGGCTGGACGCCCAGCACTCCTCATGTGCTTCATATTCCACAGACTTCCACATCCACGACTTCTCATAAGGCTTCACTGAACCTGTAAACTCCTCTTTCAGCCCACACAGCCTGACTGTGTTTGTCTGCAAGTGTTTGTGCTAAGTTGATTGCCCTCAGGGTTAAATTGGCTTATATATATGAAAACTTTCAGACGAGAGTGTATGTTTGCAGCACACTGGCCTCCTTGAAGTCAGATTCTTTTAATTGTTTTAGTTCCATGATATTAATGGTTTTAAACAGATTCTATTTTATCAAACAAGTGGCAGAGTCATGGGATAAGGAGCTTTAAGGCTTCTTAGCTCAGCTGTGGGAGGGACGGGACTCCCTAAACTCTCTCTGTGTGTCAGTCAAAGCAGCCAAAAACCCCTCGCTGAGAACACACACAGATACACGAGAGCCAGGAGTCAGAGCACACACACACACACACACACACACACACACACACATACACACACACACACACACACACACACCAGCTGAGTTGAGCGAACGCCCGGGGAGGGTTCTACTAATCTCATTCTCCGCTGACACACTAGTGATCATCTGTGCATGCTTTCGCAGCTCTTTCTTCTGCTATCCTGGTATTCCGAAGCTGGAGGTGTGTTCGCTTCCATCTGTGTCAGCAGATCAGAAAAGTTCACAGAGGCACCAGGGGTGTTTGTTCACTTTTTACCAGCAACACTTCTAATCTGCAAACCACAGCATCCCACCAACTGCAACACTTTGCTAAAAAAACTGTTGTGTGGCACAGAAATTCTTGCAGGGCAGGAAGAAATAAAAACACTGATTGTGATCTAAAAACCCGATTTCATCAAGTCTAGGATTTGTTGTTTTACCTGAAAAATCCTAAAAAAATCCACATGCTTCTGTTTGTCCTCAGAAGAATGTTGAAAATTATTTAGTTTCTCCACAGTAATCGTCCATCCATCCATCCACCCATCCATCCATTTTCTGTACACCCTCGTCCTCCAGTGGGGTCAGGAGGGTTGCTGGTGTCTAACCGCAGCTGACGCTCGGGGTGAGAGGTGGGGTCACCCTGGACAGGTCAACAGTCTGTCGCAGCCACAGTAATCAGTCTTCAAATTAAACTTGATTGTCAATCCTAACCAACTTCTTGCATGTTTTCACTGATATTCTTAGTTTCATTTATCTTTAAAATATTACTTTAAACCTAAATCTGCCAAAGGTATGAATGATTTTTGGCTTGAGCACAGTGTTGCAATTTGCAAGCTGTCTGATCTAATTAGATTTTTCAGGTTTAAAAAACACAGACATAAATGATGTGTTATATAAAACAATCAAACAATACAGTTAAAAGAGTGAACTGCCTTTTTACCTACCCTTTAGTTGTGGACTCAGCACTTTGGTCCCAGACAATTCATGAGTTTGTTGTGGTTGCAGTTGCCTGCTGTTGGACCTAAGCCAGCCAGCTCTGAAATCATTGCCAGCGTGGGCAGATTTCTGCCTTTGCACAGAAAGCACATTTCGCTTTTTTAAAGGAATGTCTTACATCTGCACAGCATGCTCCAAACTGATTCAGTCTGTGATATCTGGGCAGATTTAATTGAAGTGATTTAACTCAGCGTTATTCATTCCAGCACCTGAATTGAGACACGGCAGTACATGGAGTTGAACATCTTGAAAATCCAAACTGTGGCTGATTTGTGCTGATGAGGAGATTGCATATTTGGAGGTTATTAGTTGGTAATTATTTCCACCTGAGATGCATCAGATTGCACATAAATTGCATAGCACTGATGAAAATGCCTATTTTTAAATGTCACACAATCATTCAACTGGAATAATCTGATTACCATTTACCCTCTCACTATGTTACTCTTTTTCTATTTGCGATATATGTTACTGCTTTGGTAGCATATTTTATATTATGGATGTTAATATAAATCCATAGGGTCTTGGAGTCATGCCTCTGAAAAAAAGTAAATATTTTGAAGCACAATGTGTTAATGTGCAAGGATAGATCTGCCTTTTGCTGTGCAAAGTGATGGTATGTGTGTTTTTGTGGAGCTTCCTTTGTGGACGAGTGAGTGGGTGACGTTGGCTGGACAAGGGTCAGTGAGTTGGGCGGGAAGGCATGGAGATCACAGGAACAATACTGTAAGACTTTCCCTTGTTTCTTGTTTTCACGTTGGGTGGAGGATATTTGCTTGGTTTTCATTTTCAAAGAAAACTAGTGGTTGATATCATAAATACACAAAGTGGAACTGATGACATCTTTGATTTATTAAAACATATATTTGTTTACTTTGCTACTGATGGGATGGATTGCTGGAAATGTGTAATCCGTAAAAGATTAAAATCTGATTTCACCCGATCGCTAATGTTTGGTCGTAATGTTTTTTAATGTACCAGGTTGATCAGGAGAGAAGTTTGCATTGAAGCTTATAGGAATTTGCATCAACCAAGTTGAAGAAAAGATACAAACGGATTAAACTGTGCTCAGAATATCTTTTTTCCTTAAAAGCCAGGGTGTAGAGCTTTAAAAGGAAAATTATAACTCACTGGGATTTTACTGTAAAAATATTGTGACATGATGGTTTTTGTCCTCCACCCATTGGTGGGCATTTCTGTTTTTGATGGCTGGTGTTCTGCATGTTTTAGCTGTTTGTCCAGTGGACACACCTGATTTAGTCAGCTACGATACTTCAACACTAGAAAAAGTCGCTCATGACCCTCCAAAGATCACCTACACCTGCAACAGACTGTTAAACTTAGTTTCCATAAATGCATTAGTTAGATACTGCCTTTTAATCACAGAACTGTATTGGTATTGATAGAAGACAGTGATACAGTGTATTCATTAAAGGATAAAGATATGGCATTTGCTTGGCTTAGGCAGATCATTTTATGTATATACAGCTGGCTTGATTTTTGCCAGAAATAACGGAAAGGGCCGGAGATTCCTCAAGGAGCAGCAATGAGAAACAATAGCACAGGTCCATCCCTGTATTGTTTCCCCAGCGCTGCTACTTAATGGGTTCCTGGCATTGACACGCAGGAAAAAACAGAGTCTGTCGTGAGAGAAGCCTAGAGTGCTGAGAGTAACACGGGACTTCCTTAATGGAACCTTTGTCGTCAAATACTGTGTTCTAATTTGCTGAACACAGGAGGAAGGAACTTCCTGTTTCAATATTGTTGGAAATGACCGCTCCCTGTAATGAGATGCATTTAGGTTTGTCCTAGAAAGTGTTTAAAAGACACCTTTTAGCATGTTAGATGATACATGTACATGGGAATTGAGGTTTTGCACTGAATTTGAGACTTAGAAAACAGGTAAGGAGTAGGCCGAAGCCTGTGGTTACATGACAGACTCTGCATTATTCTCAGTTGCTTTATTATTGTCTCAACCAAAATGCAATATGGTGGTTCTTTGGATCTGTTCATGCCCAGCCTAAAGTGCTCTGCTATTGATTGGATGATGAATTGATGTGACTACTAAGACTCTGTAAAGATAAAGGTGCATGTATTTTTTACCAAAACAAGCTGTGGTACAGCTCTTTTTTGGATTGGCCCACACACACCACATGGTCACAACAATGTTTTAAGGAGTGCAGATTAGGAATGTGTATTCTGTGGTTTGGAAACACAGTGCACACAATGCAACTTTAAAGTGCAGCACTAGTCTAAGAGGATCCCCAGCTAACAGTAAAGTCTGCTATTTGGCAACTTTAAGAGTCTCCCATTAAGCTACATTGGCAACAGAGAAAGAAGGATGGATTGGACCAGAGCTTAATGTCAGCAGTTTTCAACAGCACTACGGTAGTTTGCTCTGCATTTAACTTAATTACTCTCCTGAAATCAAGCCAAATGTAAATATCCCTGGTATGGAGAAAAGCAGGCTGAGCTCCAAATGCAGTTGCCTGTCGCACTCAGCCAGACCCAAAAGCCTGGGAGAGGAATCATCTGTTAGTGTCCCAGAGCAGATGGAAGATTCAACACTGTTTGGTCTAAATATCCAAACTCTAAAGTAATTCAGATATTTCCTTCAATATCAAATCGTCAAAGTCGTATTTGAAAATTCTAAACGACACTGACAGTTATCCTTCAGCTTTTTGCTGTTAAAGAATTTTATCAACTAACAAAATCGAATCAAATTCTCAGTGTGCACTGTACTGTCCGTACAAAGAACAGAAAAATTGTTCACTTATAGGAAAATGTTTAGCTTGTTTCTTTTGTTTGAATCTTGCGGAAACAAACCAAACTGTGGCTCTAAAGCTGATCTGGACCAAAGCAGGATTTTTGTGCACCATTTCTGTCCTCTAAGGGTGGAGTTTGATGCCTGTATCATTTTCAGGTGTGTGGAGTGAAGTGTAGCCAAATGTTTGTTGTGGTTTCTCCATTTCTATATTACACCAAAACTCAAAGTGTCACCCACAAGTTGAGAGATCCAGAGAGCTTCTGGTCAGGTTTGCTCCAAGATCCTGTACATTTTGCCATACACGAATAGCATGAAGTGACATTGCATGCATTTTAGGAAGTCACATCTGCGGGAATTGAAAATTGCATTTCTTTTATGAGAGAGACATTCAACATGTGGATGAGGATGTCATATCTTTGTTGATGTGGATGGCATGCACTTCAGCTGTAGTCAGAGCATGAGGCTCCATGAGGCTCCAGAGCTCAGCTGGGTTGTTTTCAGTCAGATTTGATGCTCCTTGAATGCAAATTAGCAGCTCAAAAGCTGAGACTGTGGTTCTCTCTAGGAAAGGGAGGAGGTTATGCTACCTTAGGTGAAGTTTTAGAGATGATTGACTATTAACTAGTTAGCTTAGATCAACTTAGTGTTTCGCTATATGATTGTTTCTGCAGTCACATTATCATATCTTTGTGGTGAAGAAGTGAGATAAAGAGCTCAATCTTCCAACAATATTCAATGTTCCTTCACAAACCTATGGCCATAATCTTGGGATTATGAATAAAAAAAAACATGACTATACATACATACAATATCCCAGTACTGGGTAGTCGAATACGACATTTGAAAATGCCTAAGAGGTTCCTAAAAGGAAGATATATGCTGAACCTCCACTGTGGTGCTTCTTGCAGTAGTCCAGGATCTAAATAAAGATGTTCCCCTGGGAGGTTTACCAGGTTGAGGGCTACTAACAGATCTGGGACATGATAAAATATCCAGGCATTAAAGTCAGAGATGTAGGGTTGCATAGTGTAAGAAAATCATTAAATAGCAACATTACTGGTAGAAACTACGATGGTTGTGACAAATCCCGATCTTCCTCACTTATTTTTGGGAGGTTGGATGCTGTCATGGTGTCAGATCTGCTGGCATAACATATCTGCTTGCAGTCCTAGCACTTAAGGGCAGTTTATGTGGTTGGTTAACCTAACATACTAATATGTTGAATGGTATGAGGTACTTGGAGAAAACGATGCACAAAGCCCATTGCCAGGATTTAAACCAAGGTACCAAATTTGAAGCTTTTTTTCACAATCCAAATAGGAGTGAGTTAAGATATCAACCCTGTTGTAATTCAAAAAGGGTTATTTCTCATCTTTTAAGCATATATTAAAAATACATAGTTGTTCATTTCTGTTTAAGAGTTTTTCTTAGATCTGACCCTATTTTACTTTACCCCAATAAAGAAAACAACTGTCAGAAAACCTAACTTTAAAGCATGTATGTTTTTCATTAGGTGTTGAACCATCGCATTTGCCGTTGTCTTTATATTTTGCTGGGAAACACAAACTCTTCATGTCAAGCAAAGCCTTCAATTTTACAGTATTTCATTTCCACTCCATCACCTTCCTGCAGCCTTTGATTACACGTTTTCCTCAAATGGAAGGTCACTACATTCACTGCCGGGCCTCCGCTGTGCTGGACATATTCTGTGCTTACAGGGGGTGATGAGGTGCTAAGCCCAGAGTTATCTACACTGTGCACACACCCAGAGCTCTCTTCCATGTGAGCTTCCTTCCTGACCGAATTGCTCCAAAACCAAAACTCAGCGCGTGCGGTTTACTGTTTGCAGTGTCTCACACTGCTCTTGCTGACAACATGAACAGCAAGGAGAGGCGGAGGGTAAACCACAAGTATGTGACTGTAGAGAGTCAGGGAAGCTGCTGAACTATAGGAAGGCATCAGCTGTCCAGACTAAAGTACCACGTTTTGTCTTTTGTTCTTCTGATTTTTCCAACTTGCACAGCACAATCTTTTCAAGAGACGCAAAATTTTAAAGAGTTTAAGACGATATGACATAAAAAAAGTCTTTCCTCATGAGTAACATAGATTTAATTCAAATAAAAGATGTGATTGTCTTGTAACGATTTATTGAGCAGAGACATTATAATGAAGACATTGTTTATTTCAACATTTTTTAGCATCTGGAATAATCAGTGAAATGCTTTTTTTTTGCTGCTAGCAGATACACCTTCTACTGTCAAAAGGAAAAACACCAGCAGTGGTGGCTGTGTGAAATAGGAGACAGAGGAGACAGAGACCTGTCAGTTTGTCATCCTTTCTGCAGTGTAGTTATGTATGTGTGTGTGTGTGAGAGAGGGTGAGTTTTCCTTTTTCATATTTTTACCCTGAGAGCTTTTGACAGAGTCCAAATCAGTTTCTTCAGCAGCTTCACTTTCTAACCTCTTGATCCCCCTCTCAGAGTGTTATACGTGTTGGCATTTATTTAAAGGTTATTTATGATTTTGATAGCTGATATGCTCTATTTCTATCTCACCGTCTATGTAATTGTGTGGGCTATTGATTGTTTTCTTCCAAGGGTTTTTTTTTCTTCAAAGGTGGTAACAGTTTAAAGATCTTGGATTTTTAACAGAGATGTGCGGTTTCTGAGATGGATGCGATTCTACCAAAGGTCAAAAACACATATATTTGAAATGATTGAAGTCAGGCGGAAAGGCACAAAGTGAGAAGGGAGAAAACAAGGGAGGAGATAACAGAGTGCAGGTAGATGCAAGACTTTTTGTGTAAACAACTTTTTGTGTGTGTGCACTCTAGTTATTTGATGTTTCTCTCCTGTTTCATTAATACATTAATAGGTTGCACAAGGCTCAGTTATGTAGATGAACATAATAGAGATGGGTTTTTATGTTTTTAGGCTAGCTTGAGCTTTCAGACACGTGTGTTTGTGTGCAGACGCAAACACAAGGTGAAGTGTGGATGTGTTTCTTGTGTGAGTTGCACCAGGTTAGGCCTCAGTGGGACAGATTCTGACCTGGATTTAATGAGCCCTGAACTCTTGCTGCTGCTCCACCTGTGAGTGACTGTGTTTGTGCATTTCAGCATCTCACCATGCCTTACTGGAGCAGCTAAAACACTTGTTTCC
Source organism: Micropoecilia bifurca (assembly GCA_903067075.1). Taxonomy (NCBI): domain Eukaryota; kingdom Metazoa; phylum Chordata; class Actinopteri; order Cyprinodontiformes; family Poeciliidae; genus Micropoecilia; species Micropoecilia bifurca. The sequence goes on from CAEGAF010099952.1 coordinate 37,912, forward strand.
CACCCGGGACCACGCAGACACGTCTATGTTTAGCCACTGTTCTACTTTGTGGTCCAAAAAGCCCCTTTAAATGTATTGCAAGCCATATTTTAAACCATCAAACGTTACCCTGAGAGTAAAATATCATTTAATACCGTTTAAGCAAACATTTTTGCTTTAAAAATATGTGTTAACTCCCATTAGGTGTTTGCATAGAATAGATCAAATGTGTGGAAAAACAAAAACGTGTGCCTCCCACCCAGATTTGCTGGACAGAACGGACATTTTGTACATAAAAGAATTCAAGAAGCCTAACACCTTTACTAAATCATAGGCAGATGGGATCATGTATAAAATGCTTTAAAATTAGAAGGAAGACCAACCAGTGGAACCACACAGCAAAAATCATGCAGGCACATAGCAGAAGTGAGTTAAAGAGACATGCAGTTAAAACAGGAGCTCCTGAAGTGTGCCAGTAAACAACGCATACATTATAGCAGTCTGAAACAGCTTGCTCTTCTGAAATATGTCCAAACTTCACAGAGCTGCTAGAGTATTTACCATTTCTTTAAACACATGAGACTCTGGTTAGGGAACTGCTACAGACTCAGAAAAGTGACTCAGCAGTCATAAGTAGTAAAGTGGGAAGGCGCAGGTGTCGCTGTGATACAATCAGTATAGATAGATTGCAGCACTTGAACTCCCACACCCATGATGAATGACTCTAATCAGGAGGAGTGTATCATCAGGGGGCCTCTTGTGATTGTCAATCAGGGGCAAGTATTCGGTGTGTTTCATGTTAGTGTATCTAAATACCACAGCAGGAAAAATGAATCAATAAATATATGATTGTAATGACTTTTGTAATGAAAAAAAAACTCAAGTAAAAACAGGGAGACAAATTTTAAAATAGCCAAAGTTAATTACATGAGATTAAACTGGATAATAACTCTTTAAAAGTTTTAGAAAATGGCTTCTTTTTTCAGTCCTAACAGGGACCTTGGGTGGCTAAATGTGAGTCATTACTACTTTAGCTCTGACCGCACCGTCAGTTCAGTGGCAGTGTAAAAATAACCAGGGAGCAACAGTTCAAAGTGCTTTCCAGTCAACTTCCACTGAGACGGGGATGAGCTGCTGCTGCGATTATGACTGCAGCCATGGTTTAGCTCAAACAGTCACATCTGAATCAGCCACTACTGTGGCTAGAGTCAAGGTTTGAATACCCCTTTGTGCAAAGACGTGGGATATTACAGTGTAGCAGAACAGCTGTTGCTTTAAAAAAAGTGAGGAGTAAGAGAGAGTAAAAGTTGACTTTATGAAAAGCTGTTATTCTTAATGCTCCTTTTATTAGAAAAAATGATTGCAGGAAAACCAAACTATTCTTCAGGCAGTGTTAGAGGTTTGCTTATAGCTAAAGACTTTGATTTCTAGCAAATGTCTTCAACCATCTTTGCCATAATACTCATTTAACCTGCCTTTAGATTTTTAAAGTTCATTTTCCAATGCAGTTGACTCCCACTTTAAATAAACAGTTAAACTCTAAACTATTCATACATGTTGGAGATTTATATTTAACTTTTTTTCAGTCGGCAAAGAAGTTTCTTATACAAATTGGCAAATGTCTTTATTCATCACAGTTAATACACAAGGAAATATAAAGTGCTTTATTGGAAGAAACAAAAAACGATTCTCTTAAAATGCTCTTAAGGTTTTGCTTAAAAGAGAGCTCAATATATCAAATATCTACAATTATAGCATAAAAATGTATGTGAAAATACAATTTTAAAAGACAAAATAAAATTTAAATTGCATATATAGTTAAAAACCTTGCAACTATCAGCGTATTGACAAGTGGATCAATGTTCTTCGAGTACTTGAAGTTGATTTGGTTAAAAGTGTCCTCTAAAGATTTTGAATCATTATCACTTATAAACTTTGAACAGGCTTGTTCTGCTTATCAGTTCAGATATTTTAAAGGCTAGAACAAAAGTAATATTTTATAAATGGCTGTTCATTTAAGGTTGTAAAAGTGTAATTGTATAACATTGTAACTAGATGATTTTTTAAAAACGTAATAGTAATTTGTGAAACTATAAAACCATAAACCTTTTTAACTCTTTATCTAAGCCTGACAAATAGAGTGATGTGCATTGTAATTATTAAATATGTATTTATTTAAATATGTATAACTTTAACAACTATTCAGAGTTTTATAGGCATTGTTACTGCCACATAAAGGTTATTTTTCCTGAGCCTAGCAATCATTTTGAATAATTGACCGGTGTGCAATTGTGCATGCAAAATAAATAAATGAATACATGATCAAAACTTAGAAAAATGTAAACACATCCTCCATTTATCTTCTTCTGGCCTATTTAGCTACCAAAGTTGCTGACAAGTTACCATTATCTCTCCATTCTCCCCGGTAACAAAATTCCACAGACAGCTCTCCATGTCAGCCAATCAGATTGGAGGTAGCCCCTGATTTCAAATCAGCACTTCACCCTGCTGCTAGAAAGCATTTTGCAAGACATATAGGAACATATAGCCTTTTTGCTATGTGTGTCTTTGATTTCACACTGCACAAATGGGGGACATATACAGATCGATGACCTTTAGTTTAATTTTAAAGACAGAGGAAAAATGGAATTGGGAGGAGAGCAGAAATACAGATGAAGACAGGAGGGGCTACAGAAATACAAAACAAGAAATCAATAAAGCAAAAGCGGCGATGAGAGCAGGTTGACATTAACTCGCCTTCAGATCCCATCTCTCATGGCAGCTGTGAGGAGAGACGTTATGAGAGAAGGAAAAGACAGGATGTCAGTGCAGGATTCTAGATGCCATTTATTTCAAAAAGTATCCCTCTTTGTATTTGTGTCTCCAATCAGATATTTCAGTCAATCAGCAAGTGATCCTTGAAAATTCTGGCATACAGCTCCTTTCATACAGCCGCTCAGAGGCAGAGAGTTAGAAAAAAAGAAGGTTGTAAGACTGTGAATGATAAAGTGGTGGCAGTGGTGGCTGAAAGAGAAGTGAGAAAGCTGGATCAGCAGATATTTTTGGCATCTGAAATGATGGCTTAGGTAGGACCAGCACAATGACTCAACTATGTCTTTTTTAGGGCACTGCAATCACTTCTTGGTCAAAAGTAATGAAGCTACTTAGAGCCCCAAACCAAGTTTCTCATATAATCACTGGTTATGTGTCACAATCACAATAAATAGTGAGAACATTTCCGTTTAAATTAGCTTAGTCAGTAGGAATTAGGTAAACCTGTAAGAGTAGGATATGTTTCAGACTTGGGAGTAAAAAAGAGGACAACCACTGGCAGCTTCCTCTCCAGAAATATTTAACTGAGTTCAGTTTGCTTGCAGCGTCGCTTCGTAGTACAGAGGAGTGTGCAGTATCGACTAATGATGGAGAAACCAGGTATAATGAGTAAAACACAAGTTTCAAGATGGTGCAATTCCAAAATAACTATTGCGTAAGAGTTTTATCTCAACAAGGACTTAGGCACATTTTTGGATTTTAAATATATATCACACAACACTGAAAATACTCTGTCATTGCAAAATATTAATTTATTGAAAAACATATCTATTGCTGTGTTTTAATAAAATTGGTGGCTAAACATGGGATGTTATGCAATGTTCAAATTCGTCTTGGCTATTTGCCAACACATACATTCCCATTAGGTCTGGGCGTGACTTCACACACAAGTCACGTTCGGTCAGTTGCATGTTGGGAAACGTATTTAAAAAAAAAAAAATGCCTGTATTTGCTGTCCAGTTCATAGAACATATCTGAAATATTTGAAAATAAAAAGCAGCTTGGAAGTTGAAATACTTTGCTACTTGACATACAATTAGCTGATATTTGCAAGCAGGCAATTCGGGACTAACGTTTATTTCCAGCGGCATAGAATCCCCAAGACGGACGATAAGGAAGACTTTGGATGTTAGTGACAAGATAGTTTCCACTGTGCATATCAAAGTATATTTTGAATAATTAAAATATTCAGTAAAAAGCAGTTAATGCCTAACAAAACTTTCATTTCATTTTTTCTCCATGAGCATCTAAATTTGATAAATTGTGTTAAATGCAACTCCATTTAATATTACTTAAAAACCAAGAGGTCAGACAGGCAGCTTTCAGCTTTAAATTGAAATGTTGCCCCATGACCTGCAGGTGCTTTTTGCAATGAAACGTAAGGCTGCTAATCATCTTTTGCCTTCTGTAAATCCAGTGGGGATTCACAGAGGACACTGGGAATATCCAATTTTTTCCATCTGAAGAGAAAAAGAAGAAAATTGATTTGAAAAATGATTACTCTTCCCACTATGAGACTTCAGTATGTAGCAGCTTTTCCCTGCTGTGTGGTCGTGCTGTTTTCCCAGAAGATATCTAAAGTCAACACATGCTTTGCCAGCATGCACAAATGTCTGAAACACAAGCCAGGAGTGACCAGTGTCACTTTGTCTTTCTGTGTCACGACGGAAGCATTGTGCATTGTCTGCTACTGACTAAGCCTCTTCAAATCTCCCAATCCAATGAGACGGTTTGGCCACAACCCAGAGCCCCAGATTTATCCCTAACCATTTGAGTTGGAAGAATCACACTAACTGTGCCTTAATACAGGCAGAAAATAACCAGCCTCCACGACAAACCCAATTTGTCACCGGGAGGAAGCAGATGGACAGTCGATCTGTTCATCACGGCCCAGATATGTCTTTATCTGGGCATTTTTACCGTGTTACGAGCTTATCTGACCGGTTCTTGTCATTCGCAGTTTGTTTATTATGAAAACACGCAGGCTATCTTGAGTTCCTCTGTTTTTTATCTGCTAGTGGATTTATGGGGAGCTTATGTCTTTCGTAAAGGACATCAGTATATTTGCAGAGTGTCTGTTTGCATTCATCCATCTTCTTTATTGATAATAAACATGATTCTCACCCTCAGCCTCCCTCAGTCCACCTCGCAGACTCATAAATAACTCACACAAGTGAACAGTGAGAGGCCTGCTAAAATATAAACATGACTTCCTGTCTCTTCCTGGCTCTTATGTTATTTTTAACTTGAATGGTGGTAAGATTGTGGGTCTTCCTTTTTGTGTATCTTTGTGCCTTGCTGACTTTATCCTCCTTTGACATCCTCCCTTGTCCCCCCTACCTATTGTTATTGGAGCAGTGAGAAAGTGAATCTGAGGCAGAAGATGAAAGACCCTCAAGTGATTTTCCCCCCCATCATTATACAAATATGCAGTACCTTGAAATAACTTAATAGCGCATGAATTTTTCCAGTGTACAACTGCAGACGTTAGGTGTTTTGTTAGGATTTTATGAGGTAGACAAATATAAAAAGATATTTCTGGAGAAACAAAGGAAAACAGTTTTTCAAATTTTGCACAAAAGAGAAAAATGGCTTTTATGATGGTGACAGTATCATGCTGTGGTTACGCTTTCCAGTTGGAAAACATTGTCTAATATACAACCAGAGTTACACGTAAATTATTTAGATCAAAACATATGCATGGGTCCAGTCAAAGTTCTGACCTAAATCTAACAGAAAAAAATTGATGGGTTCTACAAAATACTGAATCAGTGGTACAGAATATAAATGAGGAAGGATTGCAGCAAAAGTGATGGCTGGGCTTCCTTAGATATGTAACTTTTTACAGATTTGCAGTATCATTTGAATTTGACAGCATTGCCTTACAACTAGGACCAAATTGTAGTGTATTCAAGTGAATCTGAATAATTTTGATTCCAGTTACACACCACTTTGTTTTGGCTAATCACAGAAAATCCCAATAAAATACATTGAAACTTGTGGCGGTACAGTTGATTATGGAGAGCATAACATTAATTGCTCTCATTAATTCATTAATTCATATTTATCTATCAAAAATAACCAGGATAAGCACATTGCTGTCACAGCGTGACAGTGCATTTTAGTTTCTCACAAAGAATATGTTTGTGTCTGCGTGTGGGTGGCACCCAGTTGCATGCATAATGCTGGGTCTGAGTAATGGGTACACATTTTCATGCTGTTGTATTTTCTGCTTTTCCTTTGTTTGACATGTAATCCATCCAAAAATGCAAAGCTGATCATCTCAAAATAACTTGATAAATCCCCCAAATACATTTAAAAAGTTCTAATCAGTAAATATTTGGCATCTTTTACATTGCGTCACTCTAGTATTATTTGGTTTAACGACTAATTGACCAAGTGGGTACCATTTAGAACAACAACACTGCCATCCTTTTAGTGTAATGGGAAAAGCTAATCACTGCAGCAGCCGCCAACGATGGCCAACAACATAAATACCCTTTTTATCCCGGTTTCATTTAAACGTATTGCCATCTCTAATTTGCCTCATCAGTGAGAAAAACCCATCCTACAGCATCTTGAAATTGAATTGTTGGTAAACATGATGCAGAGCTGCTGAGTGAGGCCCAGCTGACACTTGACACGAAGCTTTCTGTGGCGTTTGACGTTGTGGTGAATGGGAAGGAGATAAGCTGACGGGCAGGAAGAGCCCTCCTTTGATGCGATTAGTACAGTGGCAGACAGGGACTAGTGCTTTAGATTGATTAAAGTGTAATCCCGGTGGATAATCGTGCCTCCTGATGTGTCATGTGTGACCAGCAGCCTCATGCAACAACCCCTATTTTCACGGTAGATGCATAATCACAAACAAACAAACAAAGAGCAGCACTGATCACATGGGTCCTGATGATTTCTTCATAGTATGTGATTCAGGTTTGTTGTTAGGAATTTCCTTGACCTTTGAGGAAAGTTATTTAGAAAAAAAAGAAAACTTATCATATAAAATGATCCCATCTGTGATCTAAAATCTTGAGGGTGTTTTGTTAAAAATGTTCAGCATGTAAAACATGAAATATTAGTTTATCTGAAGATGGAGGAACAATTTGTTATATTTTCACACATAATTTCTGTGTAAAACAGATTACACATAAGATATTTTCCATGTAATTGGATCGTCTCTGCTGGTTTTGATTTTACTCAAAACAGTTGATCTTAAGACACTTTTCAGGTGCAGGCAGCCAAAAGTAAAGGCAAATATCTTATTTTTTTTTAGAATGATGATCCTATTAAATTAGACTGTACAGTTTAGCAGATAAATTAAACCATTTGTACAGGCTAAGTTGTGAATAAATCTAAGTAAAAGTAAGACAGTAAGTAAAATGTATTTATATAGCACCGATCGCAGACAGTAAAAGTGCTTCACAAAGCCACAAACATAAAACCAAGACTATCAAAACTTACATAAATTCCCACCCATAGACAGAAACAGACATATTCTTTAGCGGTCTAGTTAAAAACAATACAGGACAAACAATACTAAAAACTAAAAACTCTAACTGTTTGATTGTTGGGTAGCAGTTGCAATCTGATCCTACAAGACTAATCGTTTCTTTGTTTTCGAGCTCAAAGGACAACTTAACAAATAATGACTAAGATAAGATAGTTTGCTTTTAACCTCACTCAATGAAACTTATCACCCTTTCCAAGATTTCACCAAATTTGTTAGTGGTATAGGAACGTACTGAACTGGAAGAGAGATCAGCAATCAAATCCATGACTTTCTACCAGGATATAATAGAAAACACAAACGTTGTAGTCATATAGTTGGTTGGTGATTTGTTTAGAAAAAAGGAGATTTCTTACTGCTACAGAAATCCTAGTCAAAATGTCACCTCTGCAGGTTGGTTATACTCAGTGTTATTATTTTGCAATACAGGAGAATCACTGGGTCTGTGCTTTATTCCATTAGTGCTACATTTACTTTTATTTCGTTACAACTACAGTGTACGATTTTTTGAAAATGTCGGAAGACGTGACATTGACAGAACTTGAACTGTGTCCTTTTGAGGTTTCGTCTCACAGCGTTCTGCTGCTCTTCAGCAGGAACAATTTGTTCTCAAAGGATCACAGGCTTCTCACAACATGTAGCTGATTTTCCTTCTGACTTTCGCTGAATTGGTGTTTTTATTAAGAGGCTGTCAGGTTGAGACGACACCAGGAAAGACCCAGAACTTGGTTGAGGGACAACAACAGAATGTATTGATGGCTAAGTAGGTTATCTGTTCAGCTTTAAACATACTAATGTTTTACTATTACTTAGAACCTAGCTAACTTTGACCAGATTGAAAATCCTCTATTTTCCTCTAATTAGCTTAGCAGATTAGTTGGTTATGAATACTTAGAGACCGGTTAAAATGTTTAGTCTCATTGTTTAAATAGAAAACCTTCATGACTTTTTGCTACTGAAAACTACTGGAAAATTCTGTAATTATCCATAGAAAGCGATGTCTCATTTTGTCCTAAGACAGCTTAGTTGGCTCTCAAAGTTTTGAACACACACAGCGTTTCACAGAAAATTCTCCTGTTTCAGTTTTAACCCCTTATAAGCGTATTCAGGTCATGACCACATTTACTCTGCAGCCGAGGATTATCCACAACCAATGCTGAAATAGTTTGGGTAGAGACATGTTAAGATGCCAGAACTACACTGACGAAGCCACGACTTTCATTTTTCTTCAGTGCAACATGAGGCTATGTTATTGTAACACGGACTTGAAGGTATTTTGACAAGCTGCTGTAAAGTGATGTTCAGGTTTGCGCAAAAATGATCTGAAATTCCTGCAGGGATTACCTGCTGTATTCACACTCGGTTTCACTCGATTAGACCAGATGTCTTACATTGAAGCTGGCTGGATAATCTGACGTGAGAAGCCATGAGGAAATGCTGTTTACATTTGCATTTTCAGCTGCCCTGCCATATGTGTGTGGAAAGCTTTCAGTGCTCTGGTGCTTTGATGGACATTTCTTGAATTTATTTTGAGATCTAAAGCTATTTGGAAGGAACAAACAGAAAAACTTGAATTTAAATCTTTAAGAAGCAGAAAACTATTTGCAACGAGTGACACACTGGGTAAAATGTTGTTCTCATACTCTGAGCTTTTCATTTAGCTTTTTACTCCTTATTTTGAAGATTGTGTGTGACTGCAGCAAAATGGCCCACGTTAGTATTAAATGAAGCAAAAGACTTGTAGAATATTTGATTACATTTAGATGCATTTACAAGCAACATTTATAGTATTTACACAAAATTCAGGCAACAGCTTCATAAAGATCCTGTTTGATTTTGTGGCGTTTGTTAGTCGTTTTCCTCACCTATATGTTGTAAATTGTTTCTCCTTCCTTTTGCTTAAGGATTTCATTAAAGCAGCAAAGGGCTTGTGGTCACATCCCATCCTGCAAGACAAAGGAGGGGTCAGCGGGGGGACAGGAAGGAAGTTAATCAGGAGAATAAAAGAGGGACGAGATATGGGTTGATGTGAGTGAGACCCAGTTCTTGAATTAAATGAATCATAAAAAACCTTTAAAGGTCATGGTTTGCATTGTAGCTCACAGAGATACTAAAGCCTGCTGGTGTCATTATGCAACCATATGTTACATATTACAGCTAAATAAAGTTCAAGGATGTCTCTTTGAATGGCCTTTTATATTTCATATTTTGCTTCAACACATTCTTCTAGGAGTGTCCAGTTCAGGATATTCTTGTACTTGATACCAATTCGAGTCAGTTTGATACGGTCACACAAAAACATGTCACAGCTTCATTATTGGTCTTTAGTACATCGATTTCAATCAACACATACAGCTACAGTTTTTAGTAAGTTCATGTCTTACTTCTGCTGATTGTTGTTACAGCTTTCTTTATTTAGTCCAAGATCTAAGGGGCTTACTCTCGGTTTTGATACAACTTGTTGATAAATTGTTTACTAACATATTTCAGAGCACTTTTAATAGTGTGTGAACAAAACTTACAGCAGAAGTTCAGCATCAGGAATTTTGCACTTTGGGGACAATGAGCTCATAACTGAGATCGGATGAAAACTTTTTTCACTGCGGCTGAGAAACGATCAACATTTTTATTCTTTCGTCTCATACATTTATCCGCCAAACAATAATAATAGGAACATAAGGTTCTCTCACTGCATCACCGTGACGATGATGCAGTGTTGGTGAGGTTTAACTTCCCTCAGTGTGATTTTTCTAATAAACTCAGATCTGAAGGTTCTTTGATAGAAACTAATTCATTGCCTCCTCCACACCTACTCACACTTTGAAAACTGCTGACTCACTTTGATTGTTTTTTTTTTTTTTTGGAAATGATGCTCACTTTGAAACTGAACGACGATTTGCTCAAAGTAGCCATAATTCTCCCTCAGTGTTAACTGTGAAGAAGTCACATGTGACATTTAGCTGCATGCAAAGATGCAGGTTCTGCATGACAAATTAATGTGTCACAGTGTTCTGTATCTCATTCTATATGTGTCTTGTAGAATAGCTGCATAAGACATCTTCCCCTTTGTCTACCTTATTTTTTAGGGAAAGCATGTTGATGGTTGCTCCTGGTTAAATGGTTCAGGACATTTTCTTGAATACATTTTGTCACTTTACTCATAACTATGTCTATTAATGTACAATAAAGATTTTTCTTCTGAAAATTGTTTAAAAATATAGATATAAAAACTTTGCAAAGATTTATAAATTGTGTGCCAAGTACTTTGTTCACTCTGTAACTTGTTTTTCTAAATCCAAATTATTCAATATGAATCCCAGATCTTGTGTTTCACTAGTTCTTAACTTTTTCTATGAAATAACCTGCTTAGAGCTGCATTATTGTGTCACTGAGAACCTCACTCACTTCCAGTGCAAATTTGATCTTCTTCTTGTTACATTCTGAATTCTTTTAAAATGTGTAAAGCTCACAAAAAAGGCAGTAAGCTACACAAAAAAAAATGGCAGTAAGACCGAGTGAAACTCAAGGATTTATTTGTTTCGGTATTATTGGAATCATTTTGTCCAAGTGTGATTTTGAAATTTAAATAATTACTGAAAGGGAATTGAAAATAATGCGGGGGGGAAAATTTGAAATGTCGCAAGCTGACACTATTAATTCTTGCTGTGCAGTTTAATTGAAATTTGGTAAAGTGTCACCGTGAAGCTGTGGCACCTTTTAGCTTTGATTTATTAAATTAACTTCTAATGGTTCTCCTGATGTTTTGGAATTCTGTCAGTTTTTAACTATATTCTGTTATTAACCATAAAAAAGAGAAAAGACTCTCACTTTACAAAATTCTTCACAAACTGGTGAAATTCAGTGGGTTGACAGGATCATATGTGTATAATGAAGACAAATGAGAAAAGGCACATTTTCAGTTTTTTAATCACAGCTGTGGGCGTAGGAAGAAAGTGGAGGCATAAATTAGAGCTTAGAGAAATCAAGTCCAAGTGTGACCAAAAATCAGAAAAGATAGCATAAGAAGAAACATTTATCTGATCAAAATATGCTTCAAGACCCTCATTTAATCAACTGAAAGAGGAGATTCTTTTTTGAAGAACAGGGAATTTATGGTTACCTATCAGAGCACAACTTTTATGTGAAGGAATGTATGGATGTTCATTTCTCAAAATATTAAATAATTAATGACCGATGTAAACAACCCTGAGAACAGTTCTTCCCTAAGCTGCAGCCATGCTTAATTTATTTTTTGTCATTGTTTTTCTTTAATGTATTTAGTAAATTTATTTATTAATTTTGTCATCTTTTCTCAATAATAATTTACTGGTATTCTTGGACGTATTAACTCAAATTTAGTCATGCTGAAATATTTTGTCTTTTTTTTATATTGGAAAGAATATGTTTTTTTTTTTCAATTGATAATGTTTAGCAGTGAGCCTTTACCAGACAAATCAAGAAGCCTTCGCATTAGCAAAAGCATGTCCTCAGCCAGATCACAGGGTTCCCCGAACGCAGCCAGATTCTCTCAGATCACAGCCTGTTCTCTTCCCATTTTGGAGCCTCCTCTTACTGTCTCTTCTTGGAAAGCAATTCGTTTTCTTCTGAGGTGCCAGGACTCCCTAATTTAAATTGTAAAAATTGTTCTTTCCTTATATAGAGAAATCTATTTTTCATCATGCAGTATCCTGGCTAAAGCAGGTGCATTGTGTCCCTTTGCTGCTGACATTTGCAATTGTATAACGTGTCGACAAAATGTATCTTGCAACCTCATCCCGCCTTACTTTTGTAGTATTTTTAATTAGTCATTTATTCACAAACCCTCATCTGTCATGCACATCTTTTAGAAATGTCTTGAGCTGCCCCTAAGGAGTGTAACTGCCTCAGGTCTGCCAACAAGTGAGTGCTTTATGCTCCCTAACCAAAGCCACTGTTTAAAAATGAGTTCCTTTCAGGCCAAGCTACTCAGAATTCACTGAGTTTAAATGCTTCATTAGGAACCCATTTCCTTACTAAGATGCAGGTTCATCTCATTAACTTAGAATAAAGTATAAAATATAGTTTATTTTTAGGTTACAAGTAAAATTCATATCATTGGACATCAAGTAATATATTTCAATCATTTGTTTGTGTTGGTTTTGATGATTTTGGAGGTGCTGCATCCAAATATGTCAATGGATAATTTAGTGGAAGGAAAAACTGTGGTAAAAATGGTGCAAAAGACAGCAGGGAGGCACATCAAGTGTTTAGGATAAATGCTCAAGGTGTCGGCTGTAACTGGACTCAGTTCATCAGCAGCAGCAACACAGACAGGTAACCAGGGAAAAAAACAATTGCAGATGCTTGCATCATAGAAGCAATTCACAAAGAAGACAAAACCGAAAGTGAATACATAAGCAATTCATCAGGGAGACTGAAAACCATCAAAGCCTGTCATGTTGATGGTCATCAACATTAGCATATTGCTGTGCAGTAACACTGTTCAATCAGCAGCTGCAATGCAGCATCTGGAAAGTAGGTGGTGTGAACACACACACACACACACACACACACACACACACACACACACACACACACACACACACACACACACACACTTGCGCATGCACGCACGTTAACCACACACACAGTCAGCCGCAACATTTTACCAACATTTTTGAAAGTTACATGCTACATTGTAATTGTGAAACAAGCATAACTCTACTGCAGAGAGAGCTTGTCTCCCGTAGAAGAACCCAAACCAGGATATATTTTCCCTGAGACGTAGAGCCATTTCTGCTTGATTTACAGACGTCTCAGCCTGTCAAACACCTTCACCTCAAGGAAGCTGCTCCCCGTTTGCCCAAATTGTGTTTGTCTCCAAACAACAGACAAGATGACAGTCAGTAAAGTACTAGGGTACAAACAACCATAAAAGGTGAAAAAAAGGGTAACGTATAGTGTATTTTTTTAGGTTCTCTTCCAAAATACACTATCTACTGCAATCATCAAGAGAGATACATTTTCTGGTAAACAATTTTACAGAGTTGTGTGTGTTGAAATTTCTTTTTGTCCTCTTCTATTTGTCTCCCACTGAACCAAAATGAATGGATCTTTCCAAAGAGAGAGAGAGTCTATTTCAGGGAGATGGTAATTTTGGAAGCCTTGGAAACAAAAACCAGCCTTAAAAACCAGTGTGTTTCAGTCAGCCTGTCTGCTCAGTCTTGATTTACTGACATACATTTGAGGTAGTGGTGGAAAAAAAACTTCTTTCAGTGTAACTGTAGGTAAAATATAGAATGGAAAGCTGTGTTTTTAGTCGTCCTCCACCAGTCGGTTCTCCACAACGGCTTTCTTGTTATATTCACACATTTGGTAAAGTTGTAGTAATGACTCAAACTTTAGTTGGTTAGGGCAAGTCGTCTTTTCTACAACAAGTTGATTTTTAATCAAATTTTATTGCTATTTCTTGGAATTTAACAAGCCTCTCAGGTTATGGTCACCCAGCTGTACATCTATAAGTGAATAACATTGTTACATTGGGAATCTGTCTCAAATGTGGTCTTTCAGGTACTGTGTAGGGCTTATGGCTAAAAGCAGAAATGTACATACACATTTTTGTGTTAATTTACAAACTCTAAAAATCTTGGTGTTTTTGGAGTAATGGCTTTTTTCTTTCTGAGTGGCCTTTCAGCCTACTTCTGTATGGTACTTGCTTCACTTTGGATAATGAAGTGTTTAAATTTGAACAAAATCCTACAGCCAGTTCTTTGCTTATGCAGGAGTCACATTTCCTTTGCAGTAGTTCTTTTTTTTTAAAGCCTGGCTCCCACATTCGACTGAAACATTACAAGGCCTCTGAGTCTGTACATTAATGTGTGTGAAATTGATTATATACATAAGAAAGCGGAGTAAAGAGAGAACAAAAGTGACCTTGGTAAACCTTTCTACCTCTTCGTCTTATTTCCTTTGTAGAGCAAAGAGTGAACAATGAGAGGAGTGGGGGGAAGGATTTTATTTGATATCCTTCCCGTACTCAGGGAATACTCCCTCATTCCTCTTTCTGTCCAACTATCTCTGTGCCTTTTTTTGGGTCAGAGCTGGATAAAAGCTGCCCTTGGAATTAATGGCTGGCTTCATGGCTGCTAGTAACAAGCATTCACTTATATGTCTAAGACTCAGATGAACTTTACCACACAAAATGAGCCTTTATTGATGTCAGTCGAGGAAAAATCACGCAGAGATTAGTGCACGCAATGTCAGCGTCATGGGTCCTGGAAATATAGTGCAATTTGAACCAGAGTTATGCTGCATCAAATTGTAAAAAAGCAATTACCTACCAATGGTAGGTACTGGTATCATTGGATAAGCTCATCTGATGGCTATTTTTAGTCCCTTTCCTACACAGATGAGCCGTATTCGTAAATGTTGGTGGGGTATGAGTTGCCTGTCCTACTTGCCTGTTAAAACAACGACTATCAAGAGAGCTTTTTCCTCAAATTTGTCCAGCAATATTTAAAAATCAGCCATGCCACTCACAACTTTAAGAACATGCTCCCCTTTTACCGTATGTTTAATCTGTATAAAGATTATACAGACCCTCAAAGTTTTTTTTTAAAAGATGATTAGACCTCTTTTGGAGACTATGCAAAATATTTCACTGCTGATGCAATTTAAAGATAAAAAAGTAATTCAGCAAAGCTTTTGTTAATGTTATAATTAGATGATCAGAAAGATGCAACATTGCATCTCTACTTTTTTGCTATAATACTTACATTTTCTATCCTCTATAGTTGCTGTTATTTAAGACGGGTGAGATTACAAGCATAGAATGTAAAGACAATCAGCAAGTGAAAGTATTAAAGAGTCTAGTGGAAAACAATGAGTTCCTAGGTTATTTTATTGGGTCAGGATTTATATTGACATCAGGATTATAGATTTAAAGAAAAACAAATATTTTTTATATCACTTCAGTCCATATTTATGACCTGAAAACTGCAATATAAAGCAGAGAAACCCCATCTAAAAACAGCTTCTAAAAATGAATGCATGAACACTAAACATGTCTCCAGGCAGGTTGAATATCTAATATTATTATGACATATTGTTAGTCCCTCTAGCCTGCTAAAATGGTCACATTTTTAGATACTGTGTTGCATTTTGCATTTAATTATTGTGACTTTATTTATGGCTCTATCGTGTTCAATCATACTATAGCAGAGCATAAACCGTGAGAAAACTTGTGTTTCTACCATCTGTTTAAAACAGATTAAGATGTTATATGTTCCAGAGCTGAGCAGAATGAAGCTTTAAAAATATTTGTACAGTAAGTTTATTCAGTTCTGTTCCACTAATTAGGGCAGAGGAAGGACAAGAAGTCAAACTTAAATGCCTTACAACCAGATTTCTGACTTCTAACAGGATTTAAATGGGAGAGTATTTGCTTTAAGGAACCTGCAGTCATTTTCTAAAATTATGCCCTTACAAATTTCTCTCCGTTTGCTTCCAAATATAGAGGGAATGTTGGATGATGTTTAATTGGTATTAAACATCAGCTAGAAAAATAAGCCAATTTTTGTGTGAGATTTACAAACAATATTGTAGACAGATTTAGAAAAGTAATTAGTGACAGAAAATAAGCAGGCTGTCTCCATTTGGTCACAGTGGATTCATGCCAAGTTCAAAAATAAGCGACACCTCAGAAGGATTATTTGTAAAGGATGTTTGATTTACCTGTTGACTAATTCATAACTATTAATACCTCAGCAAAGAATTAGATATGACCCATGACTTTGGTGGCATATGGGAAGCAAAGCAGCTTTTTTTGCAAATTGTGATCCTCTTTTCATCCTAAGGTTCAGTTTATTGCTTGGCTCAGGCATGATGAAAAACCAGACCCCATCCCCCTTTAAAGATAGAAAACACAGGACATTTTAATCCTTAAGAGACCCTGTTCTACTAAATTACAGCTTATGCTGACTGTGCAAAGTGTTGAACTATCTCCAGTGCTCATGTTGACATGAAATTTGCCCCAGAGACTCTAAAAGAGTTAAAGAAGGTGCAATTTATGTTACACAATGACACTGATGGGATACAAAGTCAAAAGCCACATTATTGTCATAAAATTTGGGGCGTTCAAATAGGTATCAGCTTGAACTCAAAGTAATTTAATTTTGTAATAGAAATAGTTGCAACTGTAAAAATCCTAAGTTAAATCAACAGTAGATAAAGACAATTTTGTCATGCTCCCTTAATGTATTATCTGCTTCCTTAAAGAATCAACGTACATAAGGTCAAATGCTGTCATTTTTATTTTCTAAATGCATTAAGGTCTAATTTAGTGATGGCCTACATGATGTCATACAAAATGTCAATGCTTGTTTCTCAGCTGGACTGGTTTAGATATGATAAGACTTGTACTTTCTGGATGTGCAAAGAACAAAATCACTAAATATTGCAGAAAAATCATTGTGATTATGTTTTTTAAAATGTATTAATAATGCATTATTTGAATCATATATCAGAATTTAAATCTGTGGTATTGAATAAACTAATACAGAAACAGAAACAGAAAATAAAAAGGTTCTGGAGCTCTGTGTGATTTTTTTTTTTAATATACATGACATAACAATTGTCATGAACATGAATAAGCCTTCATGAGTATTTATGACAGTTGTCATAAAGAGTCATTCAGTAAATTATGACACTTTTAATACAAAATTGACATTCAAAATGTCTCTTATGACAACTTGACATTTACCAAGAAATCATTACTGATATAAATTTGTTATGAAAGAACTACTGATTGCACTTTAACAATTAGGTAACTTTATGTTATTAAAGGTAAAGTTTAAACAGTAATAATTTCTTGGGTAATGCAAGTTGTCATAACAAAGACATTTTGAATAATGTCAACTTTGTATTAAAAGTGTCATAATTTACCGAATTACGCTTTTTGACAACAGTCATAAGTATTCATGAAGGCTTATTCATGTTCATGGAAGGTGTTAATGTCATGTTTATGACAGTGTCATGTCAGTCTTATTCACCCCCCTTCAAATAAAGTGTTACCAAAAAACATATTAAATCATATTTTTTTTCCAACTGTGGGATAAGATATTGATTAAGCATTAAAGCAGTGCTTGAAATGCTAGGTGTATTACAGTCCTAATGGTAGGACTAAATAAAAGTAGTTAAAAAGCACTTCAACTTTGCTTAGTTAAAATAACTGCATAGACTGGATCCGAAAGAATACCAGTGAAAGAAAGCAGCACACTTCTCAAAGAAACTGATCAAGAATACACATTCAAAAGCCCCTTTGAAATTCCCTGAAAAAAATTACAGGCTGACATCTAAACTAATGACATAGCTGGTAGTGAGATGGGGGAAGATGGCGCTGCTGTCGATGTAAGTGTTCAATAATGAACATTTCCACATTTTCACATATACTGTTATGTCCTCTCTCTGCCCACTTTAGCAGTTGATTATTTTCATCCTAAAGCAGTGGAAGATTTTTTACTTTTAATTCAAGCTCAAATCTATTTATTTTTGTTATATGTCATGTGTCACATTATTCTTCTGTTCTTCAACCTCCAACTAGACAAGAACCAGGATGAGATTCTCACAGCATGATTTACTTGAAAAAAAATATTATGGTTTTGTTGTATTAAGGCAAAAATGTAAACCGAAAATGGAAAACTTAATATAATTTACCAACATCTATTTCTTCTGATGTTATATGTTTTTCATTTCTGCTAATGTTACAACATTTGATTATCAGTTTGATTTTGATAGAAATACTTCAACAAAAAGACTGAATGAATGGCTGAAACATTAATAAATGTGCTTACTGTACAAAGAGTCTATCTCTTTTCTGTACATTTGTCCTTTTTGAAAGTAATGAGAAAGTGTAGCTGACGTCACTTTCAGTCACGTCTTTCAGTTATGTGACTGAGGGTTCAGGAACAAGTGGGGGAGGGGCATAAAGTGAGAGAAATACTGCTGACTCTGTCATTAAATGTACTTTATACCATCGGATCAGTTTGACTGGATTAGTCACACCAAGATTTTCTTGTAAACAAGCCCTAAGCACAAATGCTCGTCTTATGAGTCAACAAGTAAATCTGAAAGACTTCCTCTCTATGTTTTCCCTCTATTTTGTTTCTCTGATCTCTGTCACCTCATTAATTACAGGAAAGCTTCATTTTTTTATGGACACCCTGCTGATTATTTTTCTCGTTTAGTCCTTCTGCCTGTAGCACACTGAAGTATTTAGTGTATATCTCAGGCCGATATATGAAGGAAGGAGAAAATAATCAAATAACACACAGGTAAAGAGTTTAACCCTGACCTATTGCTTTTTAGCCATGGGCAGCTGTTGCTCTACTATGCCTCCACTTTAGTTGTACTTCTTCCAGATGAGTTTGACTCTGAGGCTTTTTTTAAGATAGGGAACCACAGAGAGTGTCAGGATAGATAAGAGTGTGGGTGGAACATGCACAGAGGGCTGTTAGCCAAATCTGAGTCTTTGCATCATTGTAGAAAACTCAGTGTGCTCCAGAGTAAATCCCTCCCTTTCCCACTGTCCCCTTTTCTTATTTGGAAAAATCTCAGTATCTTTTCTGCATGTATTAAAAAACAAAATATACGGTTAAAATGTTAACATTATTCTTATTTGTCTGTAGTTGGATAAAGGCCAAGAACAAATTCTCACACAAGACAGTTTGTTTACCCAAAGAAGTTATTTCTATTGTTGTCGGCCATTATACAAATCCCCAAAGCCATCCTTGACATGTGTTCCCAATTTTCCACATTTAGAGTGTTTTGGTTGAATTATGAAGATTTACAAAGTTGTATTTGGATTTCCATTTTTAACTCAAAGGAAAACATTGAAACACCACAAGGTTCTCCTGAGGGGCGTTAAAGCTGGATCTGGGCTCCTGCAGGCTTTAAAATAGGATTATCTGTTTAAACCAATATTTGTCTTTGTATCGTTTAAGCCTCATGTCTTTTAGCTTCTTTGATGGCAATCATTCCAATGTGTTGTCCTATCAAATATTTTCTCTTACAACATGAGAAACCTCCCATTATTACCTACATACGGGAGAATCTCTGGGAATTGTTCAGACAAGGCTGTGACCCCATGGTAGCGTCCCGTAAGGGTCAACATGCTGCATTTACTGAGAGCTGAGACAGAAATACTACTGTTTGTTACTTGTACTGTTTGAGTTCAAATTTATGTTTTTAAAATGAGTATCCCTTTGATATTTCAAGACATTGGAAAACACAATCTAATTTGCTTTCATATGCTTATTGACTGATATACAATCACACAAATAACAGACAAAAATTAGTTTAGGGGTATTTAAGGTTTTAAAAATACTCTGAGAATTGGGAAAACCTGGCTTTGGTACTACCAGGAGTGATTGATCGAGTAGAAACAGGTTTGCACATTGGCATCAAGAGACAGTTTAAAATACCTGGCAAGATACGATCGAAATATTCTAAAGCAGATGTGGCAGATAAAAAAAAATATTAGGGCTCGATCAAAATAAATAACTTACAAAAGTATTCATATTTATTAACCTTTACTAGATTTCACAATTGACCAACCACAGAGCTTTTATGAGCTTGACAAACACAAAGTAGTGCATAACTGGGAAATGGAGGGAAATTAATTAATATTATTATTTTTTTACAAATAAGAATTTGAAAAGTGTGGCATACATTTTCCCGAATTTCCGTTTGGGTGGAGAGTGTCCTTGAACAGCATCTTTTGAGTCTTGCATCAGATTCTCAGTTAAACTAAAATCCTACATAATGCTGTTCTAACACATTGAAATACTATGATTAAAACTATCACATTGTAGCTTCGGTTATTTGTTTGAGATTGTTGTCCTGCTAAAGCATGAATTTTCACCCAAGTCTGAAGTCTTTTACAGGCTCTAGCATATTTTTTTTTCATGTGCTGCCCTGGATTTTGCCACAACAGGATTAAAAACCATGTAGTGTTTTCCATTCTATGCAGTGGTTTTAGATCAATATCTTCCCTCAGGGTGTTTTTGGTTCAGATGGTTTGAATTTAATGCACTAGTGTCGACCATTTGCTTCTCCTCCTAAATTTGTGACAATTACTTACTCCTCCTAAAATAAGATGAAAACTGGCATGTGATATTCTCCACTTTTCATCTGATTTAGTCACTTTGTATTCAGAGTTCTGTTATTCTGCTATCTTGCTATCTTATATCCTGTGGAGCCAATTTTTAATTTGACTTGTGATCAAAGCTGTGGTTTCACTGGATTTGAGATTTAGTCATGGTCTGGAAAAACGCAATAAAATGCAAACAGAGAGATAGGAATACATAAAATGGTGCTTTTCCTTCACAAGACCAGTGCAATAAATTTGAATAAGACCTTATGCCCATGCTTCTCTACATCCTTTGTGATTGTGAGTGAGATCAAGGTCTGCCTGTTGTTACCCACAGATCTGAGCACAGATCAGCCCTGCAGGAGCCGACCTGAGAGACGGATTTTACCCAAACATAACGATGAAATTTATCTAATCTGTCTGTGTATTCTAATTACTTTTCTTAGTTTTGGTGTATATCTGCTATTCTGTATACTATGGAACTAGATTACCATCTTTATAAGTGAGGGCATTTATAGAACAATTTGCTCATTATGGTGATTCATATACTTTCTTTATAATTACAGATGGACTAAATCTACTGTAATCCCATATCTACCAATGCCTCCTGTCTTGTCTGATCTCAATTAAAATTGAGCATGTTGTGACTATGTTGTTATTGTGTATATTGAATATTCACGTCTTCCTCCTTCAGCAGTTTAGCAGGAATAAAATCAATGTCATATCGTAGTTTTTATTTTTACAAAAAAGGTAACAGAATAAATTGAGTCTTTTCATTAAATACAGTGCCTTCCAAAACTACTACACCTGTGTAACATATCTGTATATGTTTAGCTCTGTTACAAACGTACTGCAATTGGATTTATGTGACAGATCAAGGTGGAAAGTAGTACAAAATTGTGTGGTGGAGGATATACACAATGTTCTTTGTAGCCATATTAGCCCAGCTGATTACATTTTCTGACTGTAAAAAATGTTAATGTTGTTATGAGCATAATTGCAATGCAAAGCCACAGCAATTTTCTTTCACATGTTGGTAAAGTAAGGTAAGGTAATTTTATTTATATAGCACATTTTCGGCAGTTGGCTATCTACGCTGCACTCACACATGGTTATTGTATAGTGTGGGTTGTGGTCAGTGTTCTAGGTTATCTGATATGACTGGACAAACCATGTGATCATGTACTTTATTAGTAATCCCCCCCACAATTTCTAAAGCCTTAAAGTAAAATCTATTTTTTATTGTATTAGGAAACTGCACTGCAACAATTGCTGCTGATCTTTGGAGAGTTTTTTTCTGCCTTCCTTGCTATACCCCTCACAGTATTTAGTGGTGAGATAAACTCTGGCTGACACATTTCACTAAGGAAGGAATCAAACATCATGCTCTTAATGTCCGTATTTCACATTGGTCACTGTGTTTAACAGGCTTGTTAATAAACCTCAAAAAGGAGTTGCTTGTTTTATGGATTTCAGTTTTGCAGTTGCTTTGCCATTGCTGATTTGTTCTCTCTCTTTCATATTGACCGTGAACTCACACTGCTTGAAATACTTCAAATCATTTTCACTTGTGCAGTGAGGTGTGTGCTGCGGTTAGCCTTCAGGGCGTCTGTTTCAACGTATAAACAGTCGTTTCCCTGCCTGAAAGCCTTATCAGTAGCTGGCCTTCCTCAGGATGTCTGCCAGTCACCGAACAGCAATACAAACACACCTTGGAAACCCCTGGTTGGGACTTTATTCCATTGTTAATATGTTTGTTCTAAGGTATATATTTTTATCGATATTCCTTGCCACAGTATGAATTAATAAAAAGATTAGTGTATTTCCAGCATATTTAATTATGGTTTTATGTGAATAACCAAAGAAAAAATAAAGTGCAATTGCAAAGTGGAATATTTCTGCACTGTTTCTGGCTAGAAACAAATGTCTGATTCAGAGCTCAGCCAACTGTCAAAATGTCAGGAGTGGTGTGTCAAGTAAGTCCTAGATTATTTTTGACAATCTTTTGAAACGTGTTTAGCTCGACTTGTGCTGCGGCTTATTCTTGTGATCCACAAAGTAAATCCACCCTAAAACAGAACTACAAGAGGCCAGAGAGAAGATTTTTTTGTGGAAGTATTTGCATCTTCCAACAACATTTTGGTCCAAAATGGTGGTTGGTGAATTATATTCTTGTATTTTTCCTCTATGTATTTGCTTTCCTGAAAAACTAAAATCAGAGCAGAGAAAGAAAGGGGGGAAAAATGCAGCTCACATTCTTTTTGTTTGGCTTCATGGGGTGTGATGTCGTCGGCTGGCGTTGCTGGGTCAGGTTGAGACTATATATGGTCTTGAACTCCAGACTGTGTGTACTTAAGCACTGATGCATTGCTTTAATTACACATACATTCAACATACTTTATAAACATAAAAAGAATGTGGCTGGTTTTACATTAATACTTCTTTTCAAGATCCCTTAAAACAACATACTTGATTTATAGTGTAAATCTTTGCTTTGATCAATAAATCCTCTGTAACTCATTGAAAGAATGGCATGTCTAAACACTAATCTTTGGTGCAAGATATGATTTATGACTAATCTCAAAGCAAAATGTGGTCTCTTAAATAATTACATCACTGTACGAAATACAAGCCATTGCCAAAGGAAATATAGCTTAAATTCAGTGGAATTGTTGTTAATCATGACCTTAATGATTTTATCATCATGAGAAATATCATCTCACTTTACGTCTTAGTCTACAACAGTGGTTCCCAAACTTTTTCTCCTGTGCCCCCCCCAGTAGTTTCCAAATATTTTCTGGGCCCCCTATGGATTACAAATAGCTGTCTGATTGAACGAAGTGTGTGAGGGGGGTTAGTAGAGGAGGGGGTGGGGGATAGAGAGGATTCTTAGAGACTCCCTGTCTGTAAGAACGTGTGTGTGTTAACAGGTTACCACATGTTAACAACGGATTAAACAGTTTACTGCTGATAAAAGTAACAGAGGACACAGATATGGGAAGTGTGGAAGCCCCTACTGTATCAAATTGAGATAGGAATAACAGAGAGTTGGCCATTCTAAGGTTACAAACCAAGCACGTACAGCGTTCATGTTTTTTTTTTAATCCAGACGGCTTCCCGCGTCTTGTAAAAATGTAGCAATAACACAAAAAATAAGTTTAGCTGTTTTAGCAGATTAGCAGCAGTTTTCACAACATTCTCATCAAAATGAGTTTTAATTTTTATGTCTGACCTATGCCTAGAAAATAGTCAGTGATGATTACCATAGTGGGTGTTCTGCTATTTTATGTTTTCACACTTATACACATAGGTTTGGGGTGCCAGACTTTGCACCACACAGCTTGTTATTTTAACATTTCAGCTCTGGTATTTTTCCAAGACAGGAAGACGGACTAATGATGCAAAGTACACTTTGTTTCTTACAGTATATCGCTGTCTTATTCATGTTTCATTCCTTGGACTGAACCTGCCTTTCTTAATGATGCCATACCAGAAATTATTTTTACCTGATGTGAAAAATGTTTGCTTGTGTTTTCAGTCAAATGAGACTTTAGGAGGTCTTTATGGGGAAATCAATCAATATAAACTGAGACATTAACTGTTTTCCTGTATGTAAATGCATTTCAACACAAGCCAAGATTTAAATTCAAGACCACAAAAATACCAAAACATGGGCACACACCCAGTCTGACAGGGCAAACGAGGAGAGCATTAATCATAGGAGCATACTCTATGTGAATATTGTCAAAATTTAAGGGAAGATGGAGATAAAAACTGTATCTAGCAATAAGGTAAGAAAACGTGTGGAAACTCAGTTTCCAACAGAAAAATGACCCTAAACATACAGCCAGAACTGCGATGGTTAGTTTACAACTATGCATATTTATTGCCAGTCTGGTACAGTTAAGGGTCAGTTATTCACAGAAAAAAGCCCAATGTCCTTTTTTGTTGAATAGTTAATCTAGGTTGGAGGAAAATAAACTTTTGTTCTTATATATGAAAAACATTTTACTTACATGAACAATCATGAATATTCAGCAGTTTCTGCCTGGAAAGACTAAAACATTGTATCAGCATGTAATTTTTTTATTTTCTCCTTTTCTCTTTGTGTTCAGTCACTTAAACAAAGTTAATGCAAATGTGCCAGCTGCTCATTTTCGGTCTGGAGATGTTCTGAAAGGCTGAACTAATTTTAGTTTGAGGAGACTCACTGGAACAATTTTCTGTCGAAGGTGCATGTGAGCCACCTGCACTAGTTTGGGACAAGTCCCTAAATTAAGCTAATATTCATTAGCGCTTCTTCTTATCCTTGTTTCTTGACTTTGTATAGAAAAAGGTATTCTAATTGTCCTTCTTATTACATCTTGTTAATTTAATTAATAATTAATTTAGAAGCACATATGTGAGATTGTTATATGTGAGTGTATCACCTTAACATTTACATAAAAACACCAAACAGTGATGGGATTTCAGAGGTCTGGAGGGTCTCAGTGGGATCTGATCCCACCTGACAACAGAAGGCTCATGTGATCTGCTAAAGAGCTTAAACCCCCACAGCCGCATGACACCCTCTTTCAACCCACAGATTTAGATGAAAACATGAAGGCTGATTTTGTGCAGTGTTGGAGATTTACGCGGACGAGAGGATTCAGCCACAGAATCAGTCAGTATTGTCTCAGATTATTGTTCGGCTTCAGTTTCATCTTTGTGAATAAAATCCCTTTAGAAAAATTATTTATTCTACTGTATATAAAAACAATATTTGTGCAGTGCACTTTAAAAGGTTAAATTGAATTCAGTCTATTGATTCACCACAACTGTGGTCTCAAAACCAGTCTATGCTTTGAAGTGCCTTAATACTGAAAATGTGCAATATTAAAAAAACGATCTTTACCTTTAGAATAAAACAAACTCATGTTGACTACAGTTTGCCTGGCCTTATACCACAGTCAGATTTTTAATTTCTCAGCTATTTAATTCTATTTTTATTATATACAGATACCCATAAAACAAACCGACTTCCACATGTATTAGTCTCACATGGAGGTGTTGCAGGTGTGTTAGTTTACAGAATGGAAGATGGATAATCTGACGTTGTGAGCCCACAACGTCAGATTATTTGAATTTCTTGTGTATTTTTACTCACATTTAAAGCCTGTTTGTGCTCAGTGTGGCCACATCAACACCCATTAGCCGAATGGGAGCAGGTTGCATTGGTTTCTGGAGAATTTCCCAACAAAAATGAACGGAGGTGGTTTGATGCAAAACATTTTGTTGCTACAGGCTTGTTGCTACTTGTTGCTACAGGCTTGTTTACGTGCTTAATTCAGAATATATGATTTTTGTGTTTTTATAATTGTAAACTCACTGAAAAGGAAATACAATTCTATTTATTTGTTGTACACAATCAGTGTTATTGTAAATGTGTGTAAAAGCACATTGTCAGCTGATTTTCTTAAGTACACAGTCGTATCTCAAAAAGTGAAACTTCATACAAGATAAAGTTTCAAATAAGTAATAATTTTTCTACATAGTTTATGTGACGTTGTCCCACTTGTGTGTGATTTACCACAGTGGGCAATGTAACTCTTTATTACGGTTTGGCTTTTTGCTAATTCACACCTGTAGTCCCTTGACTGCTCTTTTTCTGGAATCCCTGCCTTGCGAATTTCCCCCACATTTCTGAAAGGACTTTGGTTTGCAATAATTTTAGAGCTGCGGCTAGCATAAAAGCATAAGCATAAAAAAAGCATAAAAGCTTGTGTTCCTTCTATAAAACACTTTTTTTTTCTTCCACTCAACTTTCCATTGATATGATTAGACAGGACTTTCTTTTTGTTGGTCTTGGGGAATTTACTACTTTTACAAATTTGCTTTGTTTCCATTTATATGCAAAAATAAGCACTTCAAATATCTTAACTGTGTATAATAAATTGGTACAAAACATCAGGGTCACTTTTTTAATCGAATCACTTAATCAGTGTAACATTTTAATGATTCTCTAATTTATTGTAGTGCACTGCAGTCACTCCCTCTGTTAGAGAATTATTGTAATTTTATCTGGTATCCCCATCAATAAATCAGCTGCTCCTCATATCTCTCCGCTTATTTGATATGCCCAGTAAACATGTGGACTGGCCGCTTGATCCCCGCTGCTCATATTCGTGTGGGAGTGATGAGTTGGATAGATAAGAGTTTGGGTCTATTTGCCTTGGCACTCACCCTATTTAAAGGTACTTAATAATTTACCTTATTTACACTACTGAGCCAACTGATCTGGTTTACTCATTAGACTGGTTTTTGTTATTGAGCCAGTCATGCATGTCTGAAGTGTTTACCTGTTAGATTTCACAGGAATGTGTAAATATGGACTTGAAAAACGGATAATTTGATGTTTCTGAAGTCTTTTTGTTTTCATCCAGCATGAAGCTCAGTCAAAGCTGCTCACATATGACAACATGGGGCTTGGATTTAAGTGCTGCTGTAATAATTAAGACTGATGGCGTGGTGGGAGTTGAGTGTGGGGTAAAACTGATGCCCACAGGCAAAACTGAAGAAAAAAAAAAGTACTTCACAACAGTGAATGCCGTTCAATGTGCAAAGATTTTGCAGTGGTTACAAAGAGAGACAATTCAGTCTGTTCCCTTGTGATCATGCACACTCAAGGAAATTCCTTTCATACCACTATTCACTCCAACGGTGGCTGCAACATCGAGAAATATATCTGTTTACCATATTTGCATGTGTCGTATTGGCTGCAGCAGGTATGTGTTTTCTGGTAAACTTATAGTGAGGGAGCTGATAGCTTTACCAACTTCAGTCTCCTCCTCGCCCTCTTATCTGTATCATCTGCCAACACAACAACCCTTCCCCACCCGTTCACCACACTTTTTTTTTTTGTTTTTTTTTTGCTTTCTTTCCCTGCGAAAGGGCCAGTGGCTTCATTCAAACAGCAGTGGGTGATAAAAGCTCTATGGCAGGTGAGAAACAATTTAGACTGTAAAAATTGCCTTCTTTTTCCATTTTCTCCTTTATTTTGTTTACTAATACTAAATTTGGCACTTAAAAATTGTATTTTTCTTCTTGATTATTTAATCCAACCCATCTCTTGGCTTTCTTGCATAATTTTATTTTGTTTATCTTACAATGCTCAGTTGACCAGTTTACCATCCACGGCTCTTTTCTTGCTTGTTCACAGTCTATTTCTGCAGGGTAAGACATTGTTGTCTGGAATGTGTAAAGCTGAGGAGCAGTGAGTGTGTTTGTCTGTATGCATGTGTGATGTTCTTTTCTTTTTCTTCTTCTTTTGTGGTCGCAAAGTTAACGCTCCGCACACAACGTTGGCAGCAGATATAGCGCGGGAAAACTCGGTTTGCCAACAACACGCAGCAATGCTTTCACACCCAATTCAGTGACATGAACATTAAGCTACTAAAAGTGGCAATTAGTCAGTTGTTTTTATCAGCATTGGGCATGATTTGTGTTGCTGTACATGTCTGTTTGTCTGCGTGTCAGCAGGATAAAACAGCTGCAGGGTGAGGATCAAAAGAATGTAAATGTATGAGTTGATTTGCTCTCAACTGCAGCTGGCTCTGCAGAGTTTACGCTGTTTTTGTATAGATTCATGCTTGACTTCTGGAATTTGCATGAACAAAAGCCTTTTTTCTTAATTGCACAGCATTAGAACCTTCTGATTAAATTTCTTTTGAGTGTTTCTTTGTAAGTAGACAATTACAAAGACAGAACAAGAAGGCACATTTACTTATGAAACATTTTTTTTCCTGTGGAAATCTTTACACTAATCTATGAAGACTACACATACTCGGTTTTCTTAACATAAAGCATAATCAGTCATGCATTCTTAGTTTTTGTGCAGTGATGCTTGAAAGCTTTTGAGAACTTGCATATATAAAACAAATGAAACATTTTTTAAGAAACATATATTACTTGGCTATGTATTTATGTATTTAAGAAAAATGGTCTAATATTTCATAAACTGTGGTAACCAAAAAGATTAAAATGTTTTTTTTCTAGCTTGTTGAGAAACATTGACCCTGTTTATTGTCTGATTTGCTTTTTATCAGACAAGGGACTGGACTAGTGCGTCTTGGATTAGGATTTATATCTTTGTCTCTTGTGTTATTACTTCTGTTTATTTGTTTTGCTCTGGTGTCTTTCAGACAGTTTTTCAGTCCCAGATCAGTGTGTCTGTTGCACCCGGGTCCGGTCTTTCCCCAAACCATATTAGAAATAGCGTATGGTCCAATAAAGAGTATTTTGGAGAATATCAGATAAAGTTGCTTCTTAACCAGTACTCAATAAGACTACATTACTTTAGGTAAAATGACCTATAAATGTATGCAACACGAGTAACACTCACTGGCAACTTTATTGGATTTATGTGCTCAATTGCTTGTTAACACAATCCGTAAGTCAGCCAATCACATGGCAACAACTCAATGCCAGTGATCAGCAGTTGTGCGATCAAAAAATGCCTTGTTGATTTAAGAGGTCAGAGGAAAATAAACAGACTGCCTTAATAGGATCCATAGGGAATAATGGCTCAAATAACCACTGCTATTGAACAAGGTTAAGTTATCTGCTCCAATAAGTCTTGATTTCAGCCTCAACAATCAGAGAGAAGGATCAGAATTTGGTGTAAATAACAATAAAAGAGCCATCCTCTCTTAAGGTGGAGCTATGATCCTATACTTAATATTTACCTGGCACACATGGTGCATTGGCTGAGCATTGTTGTTAATCATGCTCATCCCTTTATAATTACAGTGTACTTATTTGATGCCTACTTCTAGTAGAATAAAGCGTAATAACAAAAAAAAAATATTCCCCAAGTAAACAGGATGGTGGATCTGTTCTGATTCATGTTGTGGTTAATAAAGTATTTTATATAAAAGATAAAAAGAGAGTTTATTTATCAGAACAACGCTTTTAAGCAGACAGGAAAAATCTATAATTATTCCACCAAAAATATTTTTTCTAAGTCTTAATTTGAAAGAGATTTTGTTGGACTGAATTCAAGACTTTGAACTAACTACTTTTAAAGATCAATTTTAACCAATCTATAGAAAGTATTATTTTTGTCTGCTTTGTAGCTTTGTAGGTGCTGTTGCATAGATTAATAAAGCAACATTTTACATTTCTGACCATTTAATGTGTACTGCCTCACAATAGTGGTAAAACGATTTCCAAACCTTTCCAGATTTGTCCTAGATAATAAAATACCACAGGCAGTTTTTGTGCAAACTAATGAACCTTTGCAAGCATTTGGACACAGTTTATAAGTTTGTATGTGTTTCACCGTTCAATTGTAGAAAAAGCATTTTTGTCTTTCTGGAACACATTTCTTTGTAATTTTTCTGTTTTAGTTGACTTCCAGCTCCCATATTTGCTTGCTGGTTGTTTTCTCACAGATATTTTCATATACTTTTCCTGTCTGTTCTCATAGATCGATTTCCTTTTAGCATCTTTGTGTGTTATTTTTTCTTTCACCTAATTTTCAGCTCCCTTTACCGTCTGAAGTTGTTGACATAGTCAGATGGCTCAGTGTTAATTAGCTTCACCACCCTCATTAACATCCATGAAAGGAAGCAGCCAGAATGGGAACGTAGTTTTGAACCAGAATGGATTGGATGTGTGCTGCAGTAAGTAATTTGGGATATTCAGGGCTGTATAATGACAGCAGCCTGCAGATTCAGATGCAAAAAATAATAGAGATATGTTTGTTTAATTTCATACAAATGATTGATAACGAGGAAAAAAATGAATATAATATTTTAAATTCAAACCTTTCTATCCAAGATAAGATGCTCTCATTTTTGTTCTGTTTCTAATATTGTACATTATATTTAATTAAACTATCCACTCAGAACCCGACCACATTTATTCTATGATAAAAAAGTAGTCCATCCATTATCCTGAGGGATAATATTGAAGTTGTTTAATGAAGCGCATGGACAGAATATCCCTCTGTCATTTTCTCTGTGGAGTTCAGGAACAGATGTTTTTTGGCACAAAGGGAGCAATCTGCCCTCTGGTGAATTCAGCCTCTGTCAGACTGGACATGAATAAATCATTCTGGCTTAAGACTAAGACACAGAAAAATACCTGGACGATTTAAATACCTTGGAGTTTGGGGCATTAAGAAAAAAAACTGTCTAAAAAAACAGTTTTTTTGGACAGTGTTACTTATGTGCTGCAGATAGACAAGAGATAATCTTGGACTGGAGTGGGATGAGCCAGACTGTTCTCAAATAGCTCTCGTAGAGCAGAAAGATTGATTGGTTCCTGCAGAGACACGCACTCTGAGCTATATGATATCGGATAATGTCCCCCAGTGCTGTCTTTGTATTTGCACCATTCGATCTTGCTAAGCAATCATACACTTCCCTTATTTTATGGCTCAAGGCTGTGATTCTTCATACCAACCTACTTTTCATACCAGCTAAGGATCAACATTTACCTACTATTTTTCATAACAATTTCAACAGCTGATTGTGAATTATTCTCTTGAAGGTGATAAACCCCATGTATGAAGTTTTGCTTAAGCTTGACTCCCTATTGGAGCTGGAGTCTTTGAAGTCTAGAAGGAAGTAGTTCTTAAATTGCTACTTGGCTGCTACAAAAAGGGAATGTTTTAAATGCTTTCTTGGATTCAGTCACCTCAAAATTAGAAAACTATTAAAGCTGCTACTGGCTGGCATTTACAAAACAATTAAAGGGCGCTATTTATATTCCATGGGAGATATTAAAGACATTAGCTCATGCAGAAGTGCTAAGACCGTTTCCACTATAAACATATTTAAGTACATGTGAAGTTTGAACTATTAAAACAGGGAGTTATATGTGTTTTTAGAGACTCCTTCTAAATACAAGATTTATTTTCCCCTTGTCTTTCGTTATAAAGCTGAATAAGTTGGATGGTTTCAAATGAACCCTTCATATGTAATTTGATGACATGACAAAAAAGAAAGAAGGAAAAAGGAAATTAAATATTTGTTTGGATTTGTTTTCCTACATAATGATGACTAAAAGTTTATTTATTTATTTTTTTTTAGAAAATCTCTCACTTAACCCTTATATGTGGAAATGGGGTCCAATCGACCCCAAACACATAAAACTTGTATCTTTTGCCATAGTCCTTTACGTTTGCCTCAGTCCTTGCATGCACAAGGGTTAATGTCTAGAGTTAGAAATGCTTTAAATCCAAGAAAGTGGATCTTATGAAGAAGTTGAGAAAAATCAACTTTGCAAAGTAATTAAAGAAGAACTACTTTAGTTTAAATGATCTTTTTTTTCCTGAAAAGACTATGCTATAAAGAACTTTAATACCCCCATTATGGGATGTGAAGTAATCTTTCATCATGGTTCTTCTATGAGTTATAATCTTAAATTTAAACTCTGGAAAGCATCCATCCAGTAGAGCTGTAGCAGATGTATTTGGTGTCCTGTGTGTAGGGTACGTTCTTATCAGTATTAGGGCATTTGCACATGTCTAGAAACTGTTTGGTTAGTGATGGCGTATTAGGCTGGACAGCCCTGCTTACTTTCTCAGAGCTCTACAAATGTAAACAGAGATATCTAGCCTCATGTCAGGGCAGCGATAACGGCCTGAAACCTGCTACAGTTGCTCCACTTGCTTCTTTCTTTTTCATGTGCAGCTCCACTCTGCTATTTTCATTCATCTAATGAACATTCAGGTTTAGGGCTACGACTGCAGCATGTTTACAATGCTTCATTAGGAAATGCATATTCATATGCATTTTGAAAAATGCTGCAGAAAGTGTCAGACAATAGGGAGGAACTCTGGATGTCTGAGATACAACGGCAGCTGCCACTCCCTGCACTGCTCCTTTTTTCTACTTTCTTCCCCCATCCATCTGCCCACCTCTTGTCCCCTGTTTGCTCTCTCCAATCTTATTTCCTTCTAGTCTGTCTTCTCTCCAATCCTGCTCTGTGTCAATGCATTGGACTAATTCAATCTCCAGTACACAGGCACTCCAATGTAACGACCCATGACATTCAATTAATGCTTCTAGCTGGGTTAGGTCAGGAGTAATTTCATGTGTGTGCTTGCCGGCTGTGCATATGTGAATCTCTGAGGAGGCGTTGAGTGTGTAATTTATCAAGTCTTTATATTACTGTAAAAATATCTTTGACAAACTCACTTTAATTCCAAAAACTCTGATTTGGCCTACTTTCAGAAACGTTTTTCTATTAAACTCTATAGACTCGCTACTCATAATAATTATTTTCATTTCCATATTTGGAGAAATCAAGTACCAAGAAACCAAGTAATACAACAACAAAAAATGGGGAAAAAAAACTTGAATTACCCATAACTCAGTTAAGAAAGTCCCTGAAAGTTGTCAAAGAGTGAAGAATACATATAAAATACCAAACTTATGTATTAATGTAAGACAAACACATAGCAAAGTCTCTACATCAAAATGAATTAGTTATGTGAAGGTTATCTTGGAGACTTATGCTGCATTCCAGTTACTTCAAAAGTAGGAATTCAGAAATGAGTTTGACGTTATTAAGTCGGAATTTCAACATAGTGACATTCATAAACATCATTTACAAGCATAATTTTAATCCTTATAAGCAAGCTCCACTTTTATTTTTGTTTAGTTTAGCGTTGGAGATTGTATTTCTCTTTATAAGACATTTTGTGTTATAATTACACAAAATGTCTTTTTTTTGGTTATTTCTTTTGTTCCTTAAATGACTGAAGCACCTTTAAAAACTCTGTCATTATTTTAATGGTGCTACTTTAAGATTGGAAGCCCCTCCTTTTTGTTTTTTCTTCTGTGGTTTTGTCTTTAAATTGTTTGGGCCCCTTTTGACATTTTCTCATGTGGCAGAGGTGTGTGCTGCTTATTTTTCACCTAAGTACATCCAGTTTATTTATAGATGTGTTAAGTTGATTTCTGTTATCATTGTGATATATAAATCCATTCTGTAATGTAAATATCTAAGTGAACCTACGATTGCAAAATAGCAGGAATTAACTTTAGTTATGTACTTTGTTTTGTGTAGGCCTTGGACCAGGCAGCCTATAACTTGGTTGTTTTCTGTTTTCAGTGCTGTGTTCTGAGTACAACTGGAACACAGCATAAAACAGGTACCCATGCATTTTAAATTGCTCTTTGGTGAACTTGGTCTGTGCAAATATGCTTAATTTGCTTCACGAGTAACTGACTAATATAACTGTAAGGTTTTCCATGTGTTCATCAGATTGCCATCCGGTGCCTTTTACATTCTGACAAGTTTTCTTTAAAATGCGTGTTAGCTCTGAATACATTAGCATGGTTGAGGTTTTACTTTGGTGATATATATATATACAAGAAAGCCTGGCTGACACTGAGAACTTATTTACACTCCCATCATTACTCTTGTCTCCCAGGCCTTACATTACCGACGTCGTCGCCTCTCCTCCAGCTGTCACAGTTATTGGATTGGTGCTGACAGACTGCAGTGCATCCTCTGAGAGGCTATGTGCATGAGCGGCACGTGGAATGCTAAATGCGAACTGCAGCTATATACTAGAACATATTCAAACAAGCACCAACAAAGAGTGATTGCCTGGAAGCTGACAAAAACACAAACAGCTAAAACACACACATAAGCACACACACACCTTACGTCTCTCCATCTTCACAAGGACTTTGCACTGACTTTCATTCGTTCTTCTTTTATTTTCTAAAGTCTAATCGTGATCCTTACCTGAACTCAATTCACCGCTTGGTCCTAAACCTAACCTCTAACCCCAAAACAGTACTTCTTCTTATGGAGTAGTGGCTCCTCACAAAGTAGTGATTGTTGGGAAATGGGGTTTGTAAGGTGAGAAACACACGCATTCTCACCCTCGTACACACACACACACACACACACACACACACACACACACACACACACACACACACACACACACACACACACACACA
>CAEGAF010099966.1:0-11811 GCA_903067075.1 Micropoecilia bifurca
TTCTCAAACTCTGAACTCCGATCTGGATCTGGACTGAATGGCTAGTCATTCTGGGCCGAGGTCACACCTTACTTTTTTCAGCGGAGGCACAAATGACAGCCGTGGGAAGAGAGCTGCAGATTCTCAACATCACCCCAAGATCCAACACCACTCTACAATCATACAGCCCCTGCTGGCTGGTTCACTTGGTACATGGGTAAAGGGAAACTTGTTTCAGTCGTCTTCTGATTCAAGGCTATGCAACGGTTAATAACTTAAGGACTTACAAAGAGAGAAAAGTGATATCTGGAGCCAGATGCATGTTGTAAGAGACTTGAACACAGCGCAAGCAGGCACATGTAACACATCTGTTAAAAGCAATATTCAAAGCAAGGTACATAGTTTATGAAGATTACCACCAACTCACAAAGCAAAGGAAGCAGAAGCAGAGTATTGGTGCAAGCCGACATGGTCATCCTCCAGTGTCCATCTAATCTGAGACATACATTCTTCACAAGATCAACTTATATGGCTTGAATAATGGGGGATCATAGTTTAGTGATTATTTTGGAAATATGATCTGAAAGAGGGTATTGATTAGTTTTCACTCATCCAGACACTGATTTACTGATGAATTCATTTTTGATGCTTTCCCTTTTTAATTATTTAAAACCACTGATATCAACATTACAGTTGGTAATCCTGTTTTCTCACATCTTTAGGTCCAAATGAACATTAAATGAACTCAGAGGTATTGCACTGAAGGACATTTGAAAACACTTTAGTGGAATGTTCATAGAAATCAAAGCAGATGGATCTTGTGCTCTCACTATCCTGCTGGTTTCAAGTGAATATAGACCCACTGCCAGTAATTTCATGAAGACACGAGTTGAAAATAGTTTTTTGGTTTGACAGCCAGTAGGAATGCTCTAATTTGTTTGCAGCTCAGGATCAATACAATCTTGTTATGGCTGTCATTTCAGGTTTTTGTAACACTCTCTCATCCAATCTGTTTGGTAATCTTAGATACAAAATGCCTTCTAATGCCAGTGGGCTTTTATGGTGGGGAAAAAAATAATTAAGAGAGGAAATTAAAGTATCTGCAAGAGAAACTCTGTAGGAAAATAATATTTTGCAAATGACAGTGGTGAATTGAATTGCTGACAGAGATAAGTGCTTTCTTACATTGTGCTGTTATGTTTTGGGTGGTGAAAAGTTTGTACTTTGAAAAGGAGAGAGCCAGGAAGGTTGAGTTTAGAAAGCGAAAGGTTGAAGTACAAAGGGCCAATGAGTCGTTTCCAAGCCACTGTGGTGCTATTCAAAGCAGAGGTGCTATGTTCAACGTGTTGCCCAGCAAGAAACCTCAACTGCTTCTGCCAGAGTTTTATTTGGAAACTGCAGCCACCTTTACTGCCAGAACACATACTTATACATCCCAAAATGATCTTTTGGACTGGCAACAAAAAAGAATGAAGCAAAACCAACACCCTGGGAGAGAGCAACTACCAAAGGTTTACTTTACTGTTACATTAGATTGGCTGGACTGATGGTACATTGACTCCGTTTTGAACAATGCTTCTTCTTGTTCATAAGTACATGAAGATTTTCCCTAAAGAATATGAAAAGGTTAAATCACCCTAAAGAATAGAGGGGCTCCTAATACTAACTCAGGGTAGAGAAATAATCCAAATTATCTTTACCAATATATTTTCACAGTGGCCACCATTATTCATTTTGGGGTCATTTGAGGGTTCAAATATTTAAATAATTAAGCAAACAAAGAAAAAAATAGCTTTGCTCCTCTGATTTCTTATTCTACCAAAACCAGTTGGAATCATTACTCATCTGCTTTTGAACAAGCATGTGCAGCAATAAGAAAGGCAAATGGCTAAGATGGAGAGCAAAATGTATTCATATACCACATCTCAGCAACAAGGCAACTAAAAGTGCTTTACATTATAAAAACAGAAATCACCAAGCAAAAAACATTACAACTACATAAGAGGGTTTGCAGAACCTCTAGTTTTGAGAAAGAGGGATGGTCACAATGACATCAGACCAGGTGAAGCTTTAGCTCTTTATAGATCCCATTAGAAATGTTCCAAAGAAGATTTATGAGCCAATTGACTTTGACAGGTTTTAGTTTTTTCTGGGTTTGAAATGTTTGCTCCAGTTGGCTTTGTAGGACTGTTATGTAGTGACGTCAAAGTTCCTCTCAAATCTTTAAGAGCCACAGATGTAACGAATTCATTGAGCTGGACTTTAGGGTTTCTTTTTCCTCACAGAAACGACAATTGTGATTGCATGATGGATGTCATAGACTCAGCGTAGCTCACTGTAGTCGCTGCACCAGTTGTTACTTAGAAAAAGTACGGAAATCTTGTGACTCATTTTCACAATTGTGTGGGTTTTTTTCTTAATAACTACTAAAATCAACATGCATTATGTGTGACCCTCCTCTTTTGAGCTGGGCTATGACAGTGTATCATTGTGAATGTGGAGATTACAGCCTCTTTGTCAGACCTGGAAATAACTATAATAATCTTGACCAGTGTGCCCCTGTAGTTTGGCATGTGAGCAAGAGAGAGAGTAGTTTGTGTGTGTGTGTGTGTGTGTGTGTGTGCCTCGACCAAACTGGTTTTAAATAATAGTGATCACTTGGATCATGTGGGTTGGACTAAACAATTTAAGATGAATGACAGACATGCTGTTTTACCCACCTGTGGCTTGATTACCATAAAAAAACACACACACACATACAGAGAGAGAGAAATTCAATAACGATTATATCAGCATGCCCGAATTCATGTAGAATATTACCTTTTCTGATTTACACAAAGGTGTGTTGATTTGGCTCGCACAATGAACCTTTTCAAATGCCATTCTGTTTCAATAGTTTGTGCACATTCTTTTAAACGGCTGGCAAATTCAAAGTGTGGCCACTTTATTACAAGTGGCAAATAGACAATATTTCAAATCAGCTGAAGTGTTGCATGTGTGCTGAGGATCATTTCATCAGTTTTCAAAGTGTGAGCAAATGAAAGGTAAAAAAAAAAGTCCCATTAAATGAGTCAGTTTATTTGTAATTACACTGACAATAGGTAACAATAAATGTTTTTTAATTCAATCTAATCTTTGACTGACAGCTGCGATTAAGGTACTATAATCACAGTCAGGTGTAAAGATGGAAAGCAGTAGATGATCCCTAAGCTTTCATTGTTTTCATACTGAAGAGTCTTTAAAACCACACTTCTCTCTTAGTTTGTGCGTTTACTTTTTGCAGCCTTTGCCGTTTAACCTGCAGCATGTCTGAAATACGAGTAACACAGACATCTGGAACCTCTAAAGGTGTTCGCTAACACTGGCTCTCATATGTTGCTTGAGGGGAATACATGAAGAAATGTCAGAGCGCCCACAAAAATGCTTTTAGAAAACAATCTTAACTCTGGCTTTCAGTCATTATTGGAAAACAGGCAACAGAACTGAAACGCAGCCACATGAGAAGGACAAACTGAAACGATTCTAGGTAATTCAAAACAACCACAGTAAATGCATGACAAATACGGTTTTCTTCTTTTTTTCCTTTATTCTCTTGGTCTTTTTTATACAAACAGCATATAAAGCCATTATGAAAAACTGCAGGCGGAGTGTTCGGTATGTTAGGTGGGTGTTGGACAAACAGCATCGTCTTGTTTTTGTTCCATCAAAACCCTACTCAAAACCCTCACCTTGCTATTCTGGAAGTGGTATCAGTGATCAGCTGCCCCATTCTAAAGAGAATTAGGCTTGAATTCAGGTTAAATTTAAGCTGGAGTTGGCACCACCTGGTACTAGTTAAGATCGCTGGCTGAGGCGATTATATAAAAATGAGTCAAAGTCAACGATGTTTTAGATAGAATTACTATGTCAGCTTTAATGTGTGCAGAGAGAGGGAAAGACAGAGAGAAATAGTAATGTATATGACAACAGCTACAGGAGAGTGGAGTGACTGCATCCAGCTGGTAATATTTGCAGATTTGGTTTTTCTGCACAGGGGTTTCACCCTGAAAAATCCTCACAAAGAACAAAAACAGGCACACAAACGCAGGGTTTGACCAAACACCAATGGAACAATTAGGTTGACTTTATAAAGCACAACACAAAGGGGGCGCTAATCATCCAATTGCAGTCAAAGTGCAGGGCTGCCAGCTAAGTGACAATAAAAAAAATGTAGTTTTAAAAGACACTGGAGTCTTGCTACACAGGATGATTTATAAATGAAAAGTTGTACGTTTGTTAATTATATAAACAAGCATTGTACATTAGACATATGTAGGTTTAGCTTTTTCAGTCACTTAAGTAAAATCATCTATTCATCCGGTGCGTTTCAAGGTTCAGAAGCAAATTCCAGACACTTCCTCCCATAAAACTCCTTAGCTCCTCTTAAGAAAACTCAAAGCATCCCAGACTAGAAGG
Source organism: Micropoecilia bifurca (assembly GCA_903067075.1). NCBI lineage: Eukaryota > Metazoa > Chordata > Actinopteri > Cyprinodontiformes > Poeciliidae > Micropoecilia > Micropoecilia bifurca. The sequence goes on from CAEGAF010099966.1 coordinate 4,435, forward strand.
GATACATAGTCTACATCTCTCCTGGGGTCGGTGGGGTTTTTCCATAAGACCTCAGAAGGAAGCAGACAAGAAGTTGTCCTACCAGGTACCTGAACTACTTTAACCTCCCTTTTTATTCAACAGAGCAGCTTTACTCTGACGTACTTTAGCCACCTTTTACTGGACGCTCATTTTAGCTGCATTGTGTCCGTTTCCCAATCCAATTCGATGCTAATATATATCTTCTAACCATTTCTGAAGGTTGGAATATCAACTCGCCTCTAAATTAAGTGCACCAACTTTTGGCTCAGCTCCTTCCATCACGACAAGCGAGAGCGACACCACAATTATCACAGACAAAGCCAATTATGTCTATCCATCCCCTGCTCCACAAGACACCAAATACATCCACACGTCTGCAACCAAAAGCCGTTCAAAGACCTGTATGATCCTTTAAATCAGTCGACAGCAGGTTAAAAAAATATCCCATTTCACTGACTTCTTTATGTGACAATTTTTTTTAGATTCAGTAAATACACTCTTGGCATGCTAAAACTGATCCAACAGCACGTGTGTCATTTAATTATATATTTTAGCGTTACACAGAGATACCTTTCAAAACAGCGGAACTAACCAGTTTTTCCAGCCCACGACATTTCTATGCTTTTTTATTTTAGCTTGGACCACAGTCCACTGACTGGGTTATGATGAAGCCTTTGGCTTGTACTAAACAACAGGATTAGTCCCTTCAGCATGTCACTGTGAGTTTTAGTGTGACAAAACTGTTCCACTTTTTACCAGGGGGAATCACCATGGCAACTGATGCTGGAAACTTAACTAGCTTCAGTGCAGGTCATGTTCGTGATAAGAGATCAGCATGTGCAGAAGCAGACCAATCAGATTTTTTTCTCCTCCTTTTCTTTTTCAGAAAATGGCAAGCCATCAGAGCATAAACAGTCTGAGGGTCTCCTCGTTCTTCCACAGAGTCGGTGTCTGCTTTGTGCTTTCAGTCTGGGAGGAAGTACTGCAAAGTTGTTTTGTTTTAATGATTGATAAAATTATATTAAATATGTTCCAACATCCAAAAGAACATCATCCTTAATATATTTCTTTGTTTTATCAAATAGTATGAAACCAGCAAACGGTACACTCACCAAATCACATGCCGACAAAGAACATTTTAATTGCAGTGACATTTTTCTATGAAACATCTAGTATTCAAATAGTCATCTGAAAGGGCTACAACAATTTCCATTTCTGTTTTTTAAATTGAAAATAAATGTAAAAGTTAACCTACGGATTATGCATGTCTTGATTTCTGTCGTGAAATCATCACCTTAGATTACTGTGAATACGTAGAAACTGATGTGGCTAGAAGTTCTAGTCTTCTGCACTAGCACAAAACATCACTGCTAGGTAAAATAAGCAGATTCCCCATATTTAGCAGTGCATACAGCAGGTAGGTGCTGCTAATTACAGGACAAAATGAAGACGGTTACCAGTCATCCCTAGATCTGACATCCCAGGCAGAGGCAATACTCAGAGAGCATATATAGAAATAAAAATGATCTACATGGGAGACCTTAAGGGCGTCCACACCGGAGCTGTTTGGCGTGGTTTTTAATGGACACGAGTTCGCTTCCTGGAATAGTCCACTTTGTTTGGATAGTTGTGAAAGCTCGTATAACCTCTGGCGCTGACCAAATAAGCAAACTGTGGTCGGACTGAAAATGAGGGTCTCGGTTCACTTGCAAGTGAACTCTTCTAGTGGGAAATGTGAACACAGTATCCAGCAAACCAAAGAGAGTGGCAACATGCTGGTGAGTTCACAGGTTCTCTGGGAAAACAGTTAGGTTAGAACAACAAAGTAAAAAACAGAAACCTAAAAATCTGCTGTTGAAAGGGATGGATTTCTTCTTCGTCTTCATTTTTCCCCTCATAGGCTTTTCAGGCATTATTACCTCAAATAAATAGCTGTTGTTGTGCAACAATAGTTTGGTTTGGCTATGAATAACTATTACTGAAAGCAATATAAAAGAAAATTAGCAATTTAAATGAAAATCACCAAGTTGGGGCACCACTTAATTATCAGGAAATGATAGACTGCTACAACTATTTGGCTGACTGTACCAAAGAATGTTGAAGGCTTAAAATCCTACAAAACGCAATAAAATAGACAATGAAAACAATATTAATATTGGTCATTGGTAACCCATCTCATGATAATCCTAAGCTAACTTATTTTAAGGTATTCTAAGGTAACCTAAACTATCTTATCTTAGGATAAGCAGGACAGTTCCACAGACTGTTCTGTTGTGTCAAAAAAGACTAAATTAGTGTTTTACATATTAAAGGTCATGACAGAATAGTTATTAAAAAATAACTAAACAAGTTTGGTTTGTTTGGATAGGTTGCCAGGAGAAAGCCTCCCTAAAACAGTTTAGAAACATTGCAAAGTCACATCTGAATTACAGAGTTTCTTGAAGAAACTCGTTTGGACATAGCAGGTCAAAGTACAGATGCTTGGTCATAGTAGAAACAGTAATTATCAAGAAACACTAAATGCAATGCATCCACACACTGAGCTTAAGATTGAATGCAGTCAAGGGACCAAAGCACCTTAAGGTAATGGAACTCACCAAGAATGTGTCCATATAACAGCATATTTGGTTAAAACATGAGGACCAATGTCCAATAACTAAGACTTGATGGAACTTGGCCATCCAACACCACAATGAGCTTGAACACAGCACAGATTCACAATAACATGGCTAAGAAATAAGTATCAAAGTCCAGACTGAAGAGTTGTTGTGGGACCTTAACAGATCTGAGGAGAGACAAATGCCTGGAAAACTCAACCAAGCACTTGATTCAACAATTCTATCAAATGCTACATTTTTGTAAAGAAGGGCAGACAAAACTGTCTTCATTACAGAGCAAAGATGCAATGATCTGCTTCTGCATCCACCGATACTGATGTCAAACAAATGTACTAATTTACAGACTTGCATGCCTGCAACTGCTACCTCTGAGAGCCTTCAGTGAAATATTAGCACTATAAACTGTCTTGTTCATCAAGAGAAGTGGTGTGCAAAGACCTGAACAAGAAACAGGCTGCGAAGAACCAGCTAAGATGAGGTTAAAAAAGCTCTGTATAGGTGTAGGTCTTAGGTGAGAGGTTTAAGTGTGCAGCCTTTTCTCAGGAGCCGTTCTTCATGTTTTCTTTTCTCTACCAGCTGTGTTGTTTGACCTCGATTACTCACTATTGTGTATCTTAACTTCCTATAATTACATTCTGCTCTTAACCTCCTACTCTCCCCAAAGAAAGAAGAAGAATAGAGCGTTTTGAACCTTTGGCCTCAGATCCTTCATCCGTGTGCGTTTGTTTGTGGAACATAGACGAAGAGATGTTCTTTGGCAGGAGGTAAATACAGTAACCTTGTATCCATTACACAGAGACAGACGCAGCCCATAATAAGTTACAATGTAGAACAAAGCTGAACAAGTATAAGCCGATTAGAAATACCTTGAGTATGCATTGTGGGGGAGATAAGGCTTAACAGAAAGGGGTGGTGTTAGTTTGGAGTGTGATAGAGGAGGGAAGAAAGCAAAAAGTAAAGCAGCTGAAAGTGCATAACTCATTCATAAGAACCGTTTCATCCTTCCTTTGTTACACACACTATTGATCTCCTCACCTTTTTGATGTTCCTACCCTACTTCTCTTTGTTATCTCCTTTAAGATTTTGTGATTGGTTCAAAACTGCTGCCTGTTCATTACATGGATCAGGATAAAATTAAATTGACAGTTCAGGCAAGAGCCATACGTAGGCGTGGCTGTGTTAAGCTAAAAGGAAGGATGTTTAAACACCCGCACATGGTGTTGCACATGTATGCAACAGCAGGAGGCGAGTGTAAACGCATCTTCAATGAAAGCAAGGTGAAGATCTTTGGAAAACTTCCTTGTAACGAGCAGCACGGCATAAATCTTACTGTTATACGAGAGAATAGTCAAAGACGGATTGAAATTCAGCACAAATTATATGGATATATGGTGGGGGGGGATTACTTTATCCAGTGATTATATGGATATATGGGGGATTACTTTCTCCAAAGTTCTGTTGAAAGAGAGTGGACTAACTCCCAATTCTGACCCTCTCTCAGCCATGAGAAAAAATGCAATCATATTGACAATTTCTTTCAACAATTAAGGAACAATTCATTAACGATCTGTGTACTGCAATTTCATTACACAACGTTTCAGAGGAAGGACGATTCAGCTAAGAGGTGTCAAATTTAGGACTCAGATTCACAGAGAATCTTTGGTTTGTTCTAAAACAGTAGGTGGAAAACAAAACCCAACAAACTCCACACACTAAAAGAAGGTTAGTCAGAATCAGTCAGGATGTGACCCAGAAGTTGATTTCGAGCATGTCAGGAGAACTGCAGAGTTTTTTTTAGAAGAGAGATCAATACTCTACAGAAAAAGGTCATCAAAGTTGTTATGATCTGGAAAATGTTTGATGTCCGCAGTGTACAAAATATATGGATGAAAAATAGAGATCGTCAAACAAAATTCACTGCAAAGACTTTTGTAGATACAACATGTAATTCAGAAGACATGAACTTTCATGCAGTGACTTGGTTCTTTGGATTCTGGTTTGATGGAATCACAAACATTTTATTAATGAAGCCACTGATTTTAACTATTCTTACCCTTAAAATGTTCAACGTTATCATTAGCTGGTAGACATATTGTTAAACAACATATTAGCTTTGCTGTGGTCCAATCACTCAAGATGCCCCTTTCTAGCACACTGCAAAAATCTTAATAGAGGCGGGTCAGCAGAGACTGGAATTACCTTTGAGCATGCAGAGTTGTGATTAAGATGTGCAGCTGCTAAGTCTACGCTGCATGTTGTTACTCTGAAGCCACAGAACAGAGTAAATTTTGATTTAAAATTGAGAACAATTTGGCATCAGTTGAAATTAAAATCGTTGCCATTTATAGATCAAAATTGATTAAAAGACATAAAAACTTCACAAAGTTGTTTTCTCCTCTTATTGTTCTTGCTCTTCTACTTGAAATTTAAATTAGCTTCTTTAATGAGAACCTAACACACTTGTTTAGTGAGTGGCATTGATTGCTTAGCAGCAATGCCCCATAAGTACCCTTTGCAAATGGAACAATAAAACTTTTTATTGTCCCCTAGGAGCAATGAATGAGCATATGTGGGAATGGCAGGGTATGAGGATCAATATCTTTAATTTAGCACCATGTTTTCTGTTTAATTATGAGCTATGCAAAACTTCATTTTAATCAGAATAATCTTCGAGTCTTAATGAGATTGGGGAAGGATTTAAAAAGAAGGCTCCAAATGTTATTGGAGGTTCACATCAACAGTGTTGTTGTTTTTCTAAGTTTAGTACTAAATATTAGTGAGAAGATAATTTACTGAATTTCAAGAGCTACCATGTGATTATAAAAAGACATGAGTTTATTCTCACATTGATAATGTTTGTTTTTATATCTATGGAGGATCAATATTGACAGAGCAGTGATGACCACAAATAGAATAACTACAAAAACGTGAAGTTTGTACTTTTTATTTTGCATTATTTGGTTACAGAGAGGATGTGTGACAAACATTGTCTTGGGAAACGATAACCTTAAATCTGCTTACATTAAAACTACTTTTCACTTTTTAAAGAAACCGCTATCTTTATTAAGAAAAAGGTTGGTCACATCAATATTCTTTGAAGAAAAATATTTTTGGCTGAATTATACAAAGCAATAACCAAGGCCACAAGAACTGTGTGCTTTCATGTATGTCAGAAAACTGGTTTTCTAAAGAATATGGGTTACAACAGCCTGAAGAAATCTATAAATATATTTAAGCAGGATGTCAAAACCAAAAAATTAATCTTTCATATCAAGTTTCTTCAGCCAATGTCAAAAGTCAGAAACGTTCCACAAACATCAGAAATGCGTTTGAGTTTATGTGTTTATCTATTTTTTATCCCTCCTTATAGCCAAAAGCTTCCATAAAAGGGAAGCTGGCAGGATGGTGGCCATGTGTCAATTTCCTGGGTGTGTGACCAGATGTTTGGTGACTCTGGTAGGTTTGGAGGAAAACTGTTCATTCGATCATTTTAATACTGTAGTATCTGTGCTGATGTGGTGTTTTCATACAGAGCCACCATTACTGACCCTGGGCGTGTGACTGTTCAACGCTGCAGGTAGGATTTAAACATTTGTGTTTTTCATCAGATTGTATTGCATGTTTTTGTTTTTATATTGTTGATCTTGTTGGGTGGAGTTAAACCAAATCCTTTGGATTTGTCCTTTAGTGTTGATTTATGCAACGCAGGTATGCAGTGTTTTTAATTTGTTTTAGATTGATTTGATTAAAGTTTTTTTTTGTAAGAACTTAGTAGTTTCTGTATTTGTGACAATGCCATAGAAGAAAAACTTGTAGAGAAGATATACCACTGAAGGAACTGATGTGTGATGCTGTAGAAAGTCATTCCAGTCATGTTACCAAGGGAGAGGACATCCAGGTCCATTGTCCTTGGTCATTGTCCAGAAGGCGGATATTGGGTCCTCAAATTACCAAAATGTGGTCAAGAATATATATATTTTTTCAAAAACGGGCACTTTTGTGAAGAACATAAAATGCTTTTTGTAGAATAAAAAGTAATTTTAACTTTTCTTTTTTTTCCTAATTGTCCTGGCATCAGTAGAGAAGAAAGCCCTCATCCAAACATGAACACAAAAGTAGTTTAGCCGCTTTATTTCAAGGTCTTATGCCACAGACGGCGTGAAAATATCTTTTCTATAATAATTAGGATGTTTTTGTGCAGGTTTATTGATCACATGAAAGGTAAATTGTTGAGCCACAGAACAATTAGCAAATCTATCATGATGTGCCTTAGCACAAGGAGCAAAATAATATTAAAAACACTGTTAATTTTATTTGATTCTTGGATTCTCCAGTTGAAATACTGCATGTAGTAATAAAGTGAGACTGAAAAATATATTGTAAATGTTTATCTGATTCATATATCTCCATTTTAATTCAAATTATTTCATATGATGTATAACAATAATTTAATAAACTATTTTTGAGATTTGTGTCACTGTTAGCTTTGATGAATATCATTTACAAACTACTCCAAACAAGAAAATTAAAATCCACAGTATGGAGCAAATAGGACATATAGAATACAGTATGAATCATGTATCAGGTAAGTACTAGGGATGTGCCGATCAGGTTTTTTCCTGCCGATCCCGATACCGATCACCCCTGAGGGCCGATCGCCAATTCCGATCCCCGATACCGATCACATAATTATTATTTATTAATTTTTTATCATAAACACTACTGTTACATTATGTGG
>CAEGAF010099976.1:0-16358 GCA_903067075.1 Micropoecilia bifurca
AGTGGCCAAGACAGAGCCTCTATGGAGTCTGACATAAAATCTGCAGAGGGAACTAAAGATTAGGTGATGGCAATCAGACTTTCCTCAAAGAGTTAGAGCTCATCAATAAAGATAAATTGTCCAAATGGCTTTGGAAAGGATTTGATAGATTTATCTTTTTTTATTGGTTTTTTAGGAAAATAAATAATTTTTTGTAAACAAAAATCAGTACAGCTAAACTATTGTTGAAGTATTTTTTATACTAATACTAATTTTAGGTTAGGTATTTTGAGAAATGCTGCTCATTTTATCAGAAAATTGTTTGTTCAATGAATTTTTAAAGTTGAAATCAGCTGGACAGGTTATACTATATATTTACACGTTATTTAGTAATCTCTTCACATCTTTGTGTTTTGTGTTTTATTTAGTGTGGCATAAAAAAGAGGATGAATGACTTAAGTCACACTTCAAAAAAAAGACATTGAGAAGCAGGCATCCCTTTCTTTCTGTTTCTGTATTTATGCTGGGTTTTGGAAAATGTTAACACACAGTGACGTTTTTGATTGCTGTGTCACAGAATTAGACACAGCAATCAAAGTAAAAGATGTGTTAATACTTGAGCAGGGCGATGTAAATTTCCACTGTATGAATGTAAAAATCTGTATTTTGCTATGCATGAAATCACATGAACCAGTAGTAGGTTAAGCCATAATTTGTGCACAGATATTTGATTAGTGTACCTCAAAAACAGCAATGTATGCTTTCTGTTAGTGTCAGAGTCAATGACCACAGAATATTGTTACATTTTTTGTCTGCATGAATTTCTGAATAAGTTCTAATTGTGTCTGCCCTCTGTCACCAGGTCAGTAATGTTAACAAATACTGCAGCGTGTGTGCGTCTGTGTGTAGGTGCGTCTGTGTGTAGATGCGTTTGTGTGTAGGTGCATGTGTGTACCTGTTCGGCCAGGCCCTGCTGTGTGCCCCAGTTTGCGTGTGTGTGTGCGTGTGCACATGTGTGTATGGTACTCCTTGTGTTTAATAATGCATGGCCCCAAGCCCAGGACGGGTCCTTTGATAAAGTACAGCACCGCGGCACATGCATAAGCAGCTCCAGCCATATGCAGAAAGCGGAAATTGATGGTGGAGATAAAGTCTATGCTGCGGCTGCTGCAAAGTGTGTGTGTGTGTGTTTTTGAGTGTGAGTGTCTAACAGAGAAGGAGAATGAGCCACAGAAAGATTTATGGATTGTATCAATGTCTTTATGCAAGTGTTTGATCAGGTGGCAATCTGGGGCTTTTAGGATGAGTCTTTGTGCTGTGTGAACACGTTTGAAGATTGGTACTTCTTGCGATGTCTGATTAGCTGATACTGTACAAGGAAAGATATGGGAAGCTTTGGTGTACATAACTGTGATTTAAAGACATGAAAGTGTGTGAGGAATATGTGGAGGAAGCGATTGAATTTGAGGAAAAGTATCATGATCAGATTTGAATATTCTCTGAGAGGCTTGAAAAACTGAACTGTCAGTCAAAGTGGTCAGGAGTCAGTGTTGGGGTCCAAGGTCGATGGCGGCGTGATGTTTTTAGACAGACCGAAGTGCAAAATGATAAAACATTAGCATGCAAACTTCCAAGCTTTACATCTACATGCCAACAAGCTTGTGTTATTTTATTCTCTTGTATATGTGACCCCTTGTTCAAACCTCTTTCATTTTCCATGCCTATAGTAACACATTTGTTTCTTTACTGTTTGTCTGAAACCCTTTAATTATCCTAATTAAAATCTGTGTTCTGAAGGAACAACACAAATCTCTCCACGCTGCTTTATGTGCCACCCACCTACTTCACCTTATCCATTTCTCTAATCATTCACCCACTATTTTTTTTCCTTCTTTATACCACCCTCCATCACCCCCATCCAATCATAAAGAACAGACAGTCAAATATACAAGAAAAGAAAGAAAAACCCCATCTCTTTTTGTTGCAGCTTTAATTTACTTTATACATTAATATTTCAGGGCCCACTGCAGGCACGGTGCAGAAACCAGTGGGAGCTACAATGTGTGTCGATATCAGTGTGTGCGTGTGTGTGTGTGTGACACATTCAAGCTGTGGGAGGGGAGAGGATTAATATTTTAGTGGACCTTATTGGAGAACCCTATGCCACGTCCAAACCACCGTGGCATGGGTGTGTGATGGTACTGTGGCTCACCTAGGTGCTCCACCCTTTGTACTTTTACCTTTTCTGGGACTAATTTGAATCTATATTTATATATCAATTTATCTAAATGAATAGGGGACAATTTTGGCTATCTGATGATTTCATGTATTAGTATATTCATGTTTGTTTTGAAATGTTAAAAAACCAATGTGAAGTGCTGTTACATCAATATACAACAATCCTGCGAAGCAATCAAAACTTTACAGCCTGTATTAAGAAAAAAAACAATGCTAAAAAATATATCTAGATTTCAACATATCTTAAGTAACTTTAGTTACTTTAGTTAACAAACAAATGAGTCATAACCATTTGATTTGTAACTGTGTGACAATAAATTATGGCTGCTTAAAGACTTGTCTGGTTAATGGTTGGTTTTCTCAGTGAGAAAATGACTTGTAGGGAAAGGTCTGTATCATTACCAAAAGACGAAAAGCAACACTGAACAAGAGCAAAAACTTTTTAAAAAATCTATTTCATTTTCTCAAAGATAATAATCCACAGCAGGGACAACAAAATATATTTTAAATGGGTCTGGCCCATCAATCGCCAATGGACGTGTTGTGTTTAGCCGGAGTTCCCTGTCGTGAAGTATTTCTTCACCAGCTGTGCTTTCACACAGCTTCTTATGGTCATTTTAACTCCAAGGTGCATTTTAGTTTTACACTAGATTATTCTTATTGAAGTCAGTCCAAGATTAATAAATTTGTTACTTTTTAATTTCAGAAAGGGTCTTATTGGTCACCACTGATAAGAAATAATTTCACTTATCACCAAAACAATGGTGATTATTTGAAAAGTTACGATGTTAATGAAAATCAGAAAATCTCAACACTGTTTTAATCTAAGCCTCAGCTGAAACGAAGTTTAAAGCAAAGCACCATGCTTTTACTGGTACAGTAACTATTACTGTTATTAATTATAATTTGTTAACTATATTGTTATCACTGGAAATCAAAACAATCAAAACATTTAAGGGATGTTTTGATTTCCTTCTAATGTTAAACACAATTTATTTCCAGTAAATGATGTTTCAAAATTTGCCAATTTGGTCATAAAGATTAAGCGTACCCAGTATAGAGGGGCTCAATCTTCATACTGAACATGAAGCTCTCAAATAAACTTTTGTGCAGATAATCTATCCAAATTGGTCCTTAAGAGTGCCATCTTCATGTTTATGTGGAAATTGTTACATTTTTATGTAAATTTGTTTAATTCTGCAATATTTTGCAGAACTGTTTTGCCGTTGCTCTTTTTGGGTTAAATAGTCCCTATTGGGTGACTGTGGCTTAAAGGGTAGAGTAGTTGTCTTGTAATTGGAAAGTTGTAGGTCTGATTCCAGCTTCCTCCTGTCACATGTTGATGTGGCTCTACAAAACACACTTAACCTCATGTTACCTACCGATCTGCATATTGTTGTATAAATGTGTGAGCGTTTGTGAATGTGGCTCTAGTGTAAAGCACTTTGAGTGGACAAAATGACTGGAAAATCTACTTTCATGACATGAAAACTGTGAGCAATATCATAGTGATTTTGGCCAAATAGTTTCAGGAAGCTGACCACTGAAGTGATAATTATTTTATCAAAGTTGGCTCTTAGTATTAAGCCCTCCCTTTCACAGCAACAAAATTGATCATTTACATGACTACTTTAATGATAAAGTTTCCATTCCAGATGGATAAGTACACTTCAGATGAGACATTACTTCAAACAAATATCCTAAAGAAGTGCAATAAGCTTCTGTTTACAAGTAGAAAATAGAGTAGTACGCAATTTGGAGTAGCTGGAATTGGATTTTAAATTTGGAAGAGGATGAGGAGGATGCAGTGGCAGCTTTTATCACAGATCAGTGGGTCTCCAAGTGCAGGGTCTTCCACTCGCTGCATCAGGGAAACCCGGCAGGAAGCCACATTGAAATGAGGTGCCTTCCCCCAGGCTCTTAGCCACCCATGACATTTGGGCTTACGTGTGTGATTGTGCGTGGAGTGTTTAGGGTGAAGGGTGGGGGGCTTGAGTTTCCGCTCAGAGACCCAATTGCCTCCGCTCCCCTGGATCTTCTTTCCCTTACTCATACTCCTACCCACCCTCTTTCAGTTGGACCCCGATTCTCATTTGCCTATTCATTTAAAAGCACAAAATACCTACTGAGATCCAATATGGGGTTGAGGCAGGGGAGCATGAGTGGGCCCTCAGCAGGGGTGGAAAACACAGCAACAACATGATGTAGAAAAGAAAGTGGCAGAGAAGGAAGGAGAGAGGTGGTAGATGCTCAGACCTCCAACAGGAGATGACTTCAAATGGGATCCTGCCTCCTTCTGTTCATTCTCTCTATTCTCATTTTTGTTCCTCCTCCAGTTTTCTCAGTTTTTTCTCTCTGATGCTCTGCTCATTGGGCCGGTACTGAGACTGGGAAGTGCAGCCCACTTGACCCAGCCATTTTGCCGAGGTAGGGGTTCAAAGCAGATATAGTACCTAAGTGTGTGTTTTTGTTGTAAGAAAGTTTATAGAAACACTTTCTTGCACATTCAGTCAAGCTGTAATCAAACTTCTAAAGGTCCATTTATTGAATTTGAAACTTTATTGTCTTAGATTGTAATGTAAATAACCTCTGTAAGTCTCTTAGAAAGTCTAGTAGCTTCATACCAACAAACTAGGCAAGGTTTCTAAAGGTGAAAGATAGAATAATCGAGGGTGGCAGAAGAAAAAAGTGGAGAGGTCGCTCTTTGAAAGCAAACAATGGTGCAATTTAGCTGAAAAAAATAAACACCCTCTAAATCCTAGACTTGAAATATTTCCTATCTATCTAAAGCTTTTGCGATGTGCTTAGTTTTCACCAAATATTTTCATTTTGGATTGCTCTTTGTTTCATGAATAACATGGTGGGATATTTAAGTTTAAAGAAAACACCAGACTTCAACAATGAACATAATTTCAAAGGAAGGAAAGCTTGACCCTTCTTGTGGCCTGTTCCTGGTGATTGAGTGGAGCTCAAATCACCAGGAATTGAAAAAAAAAGTATATTAAAGGATCCAAATATGATTTCTCATATTTGTCATTTGTCAAAAACCAATTTTTTTTAATATGTTATTATAATTAACAAGCACAATAAAATGTCCCTGATGCTTTTTTGTTTGAGACCATAAAACTGTTTTGATTTTTGAAAGTAAAGAGAAAATCAACACTTTGATTAGAAATATTAACTTTTACTTGACCAGTTTAATTATTCCTTAGGTAAAATCTACAGATCCCCAAATATAGTCATAATGTATAGCAACATACTTGCACTGGGCCTTAAATTAGTTATGAAAAGATGGTCTTCCTCTGAAACTACTGTATTTTTTTCTTAGACTTTGAACATGAATGAGTTCAGTGACGTGCGTCATATCATCTGATTGATAATTAACAAAAACAAATATGAAAATGCAATAAAGAATTTTTGGACGCTTTGTGTGGACTCAGTCTGGATGTACTTGACATTTGGTCCAGATCCAGACCAAATCCTGAGATCTGAAGTCAGCCTCACAATTAAAAGTATTTCTGTTATTAATAAAGTTTGTTGTTCAACCTGTTATTTGACAAACTGAAGCAAGAAAGAGGAAATGGTAATCATCATTATTATATCAGCTTAGTTAGCAATACTCAACACTTCTCTGCTTCCTCACCCTTTTTTCATCTGTTAGAACTCCCACTTAAACACAGACTCACACCTTACACCACGCTAATTGTGAAGGCGATGCAATTTTCTGGAACATAAACAAAATCAAAGGGAGCAACGCTTTCTCCTTTCCTCTGAGTGAGCCTCTTTAATGTGATCCAGTCAATGAATTTGGGTCTTCCTCATCTTCTCGCTTGCTGTAAAACACCACATTGTTCTCTTTTGCCAGAGGGAGCCGTAATGAAAGCTGGTAAAAACAAAATTGCCATTAACCAGATTTCTTTCAAATTGCAGCTCTTCTAAAGATACAGAGCAGCACACAACCTAAAAGCTGTACTTTAAATGGCAATCTAATTGCTCACTAAATCATATCCATTTCAAAAGTAAAAGTTGTCCTCAGCCTTTTAGTTCTTCCCCTTGTCCCCTACAATATGTGGATGCTTTTTAAAGCTCCCATTGATGGGATCCCTGGTGTTTATATCTCATGTGAATATTCAAAAGCATCAAAGTTGTCAAAATGCTGCATTTGGAATTACACTGTCCCAAACACTGCAATCAGAAGATGTGTCACAAATGGAAGATTTGAAGACACAAGTGGACCCCCTGTACTTTTATGTTGAATACATTACGGCTGTTGTTAACTGAGAGCAATGAATGCCCACTCATTCCCCCAGCATCACAGCATCCAGTATGGAAAACAGCAATTCAACTCCATTACTTTTTTAATGACAACTCTGTGAGCAGAACACCAAGCCTTCCCAAAACACCAAAACATGTCTCCACCATAAAACAAACCAACATGCAACACTTATTTCATACTTACACCTTGACCACCACAGAGTAACTCCATGATAATCCTGAATAATAAAAAGTTCCCATGCAGAATCCTTAGAAGCAAAGAAAGATGGGACCAAGAAGGACACCTAGCCCCCCTTTAAGCCCTCCTTATTGGCAAGAAGTGACCCTGGACGTGGGGCTATTGTCTAGGCTCCTTATCATAATGTAGGCTGTGTTGTCTTCTCCATTACACCTCGGCCATTCAATTAGCCCCCATTACCATAGTAATAGAGAGCTGCGTCACTGAGGTCAGGACTGACAAGGGGAGGAGGAGAGCGGTCAGAGGGAGAGAGATGTAGACTGAAAAAAAGAAGATGTGAGGTACCTGATGCAAGAACAATAACATAATTATAACAAAAAAATGAGAGGAAATGAAAGGTAATGATTAGGTGAATCCAACAGGAAAAAGCTTGGTAACTTGGTAATTTCTGTGAAGCAGTTGTGGCTAAAATAATTTAAATGCACTGGTTTATCAAAGAATATAAAAATTAGGACAGATGGCAAATTTGATGTGATGATTTTCCAAAATGTCAAAAATGACTCACAACAACAGGTGCTAAGTGTTATTGACTACCAATAATATCATACATTAAATGAACCTACACTGGGTAGGTTCATTTTCATAGGGGGAAGTAGATGAAAAAACAAAGCTAAATTAGAAAAACCCTTTAAAGTTATTCTCTGATTATTATTATTGTATTGTATTAATGTTATATTGTAATGGAATGTAGTTGAGATTTAATCAGCTGTTCCTTGTTCCCTTCAAAATGTTATAGAAAGAGCAACAACTAAAATATAAAAAAATAAGAAAAAGAACAATAACAATGTTGTTGATAATGGGTTACATACTGAGATAGTGATTTGTAAGATTGTCTTTTATTCCACAGCATAACTAAAACTTCTTATCATCATCATCATTTTTCATCTCTTAATCTTCTTCCCACAACTTGTGTTTTGCATAAACTTGTCTCCCCCCAATTTCCTGTTTTCTTTTTATCTTCTGTGACATCCCTGAAAGCAGGCCTTTCTTTTCCCTTTGCCTCATTGTCAGTACTCATACCAGGGCACGTGCCAAGTGACCAGTGCTTCCCTCCTGTCTCTGTCTCCATGTTGCCCTGTTGTCGCTGCCACTTTCTGGCACAAAAACCATCTGATGGAGAGAGAGAGAGAGAGAAAGCGAGACAGTGAGAGCAAGCGAGCTTTGGAAAAAAAAGGCAGGGGCAAAAGAAGAAAGACGAGGAAACAAGGGAACGCATGCAGATGTAGGACCCATCTCGTTTACAAATATGCAAATGCTGTTGGCTTTGTGATATGCAAATGAGAGATTACAGAGTGCTAATTAGGGTCAAAAGAACTGTTCATGTCAATTAGGGGAGAATGAAAAAACGATCCCTGCTCTCGTTGGCCTCCAGCCCCCTGTGCCTGCCATGGATATCTTCTGCTTTTGTCTTTAAAAAATTGAGACATGAAAAAGACAAATAAAACAGACACATACAAGGACCTGGGTACAAGTATTTGGATAAGCAGCTTTCATTGTTAAAAGGTTGGAAGTCGAAGTTTGTATTAACAGAGGAATGTAAGTAATTTATTAACACGAACAATTGATTCCAATCAAAAAATGCAGTTTCTTACATGTCCCTCTAAATTTATCTTAAAAAATAGTCTCTTACTAGTATAGTAATTATTTCAAAAGCCTGGCTGTTCTGATGGTACTATCATAAAAAATATTAAACATTCAGAAATTTGCATTAGCTAAAAACTTAGAAAGGGGTATTTTTAATAATTTTAATAATTGTGATGTGACAAGAAACTGTGAAATGTGAAATTGCACTGCATCCCAATTTCCTAAAATAAAATCGAGTCCAACACATTTCCAATTTAATAAAACTAATCTTCTAAGAACGAACGGAAGTTTGCCAGAAACAAAGTACAAGAAGTATCTTGAAACCCAAGCAACATACCAGACATAATAAAGTTGTGGAGAAGTTTAAAGCACAATTAGATTTGGAAATGAGCACATCGTCAGATATACAGGTCAGGAAAACCTTCTGCTACAACTCCACATGTAGTCTACATAGTACAGTTAGAATACAGTGATGGGAGAAAAAGCATTGCAGAAGGACTAAAAAGCAGAGGGACTAAAAAGCTTGATACAGGACATGTAAGAGACACTGCAAACATGTGGAAGAAGAATCTTTGGTTGTACAAAATATCAAAAATGGCTTTTGTGGGAACAATTTTCTTCAGCAGCCACAGGATAGACCACCTAGCCAGGTCCTCAATTGTACAACAGTACATCTTTGACTCTGAGTCAGACACAGAAGCAGAAGGAATGAAGTCTCTTGTGTAACCAACAAACAGGTGTTTTCTGAAGAAAACAAAAACTTTTTCTTTTCCTAGCAGCTATTGTACAGCGTATCCTGCAGTAAACCAGCTGACCTGACCTGCTAGGGCTGGTCTTGGCTGGGTGGAGTCCCTGCCGATTGTGACTTAACAATTGTGAGGTTTATGAATTGGCCCACTTTCCATTTTTCACATTAACTTATTGCCAGAAAATGGCTGGGTATATTTTTTTAAATGCTTGGAATGTTTCTAGAAACAGTCTTAACTGAAGAAAACTGTCCCCACAAATTGTCCTAGAAACACTCCAAGAATAACAATTTGCAAAACTTGAACTTTACATTGCGGGTCCCCTTTAAAGAAAAATGTATGTATTTTGTAAAGCAAATAGTTGTCAGCAGGACAATCAAGGTGGTCAGAGCATGAATGACAGATTGAAGCAGACATAATTTTTCTGCTTCTACTGTTCGTCTTTCATATCTCCCACCTTGTCAATGGGTTTGTCTGGCATTTGCTTCAGGAATATTGTTATATTTGCATCCTAATGACCCCTCCAGTGGCCCCCGAGGCCAGGCCCTCTACATTACCCAGAGATCAATTAGGGCCAGAGCTTGGCGTCTGCTGTGCCCCATTATAAACCTCGACCAACTCTCTGACTGTCGCTTCCTTCACTCCTTCTCCCACGTGTCCTCCACCTGCACCTCCACCTTCTCACATCCCTTATCAGCTGAAGTTTACACATGCATAGGCACACCCTCATGCAATCTGCTCACACATATTCACACTTGTGGATAAGTCCTGTTACTCTTTCTGAGCCTCAGTGGAGAGGTGAGGGATGGGCAGGATCAGTCCATGGAGTTTTTGCTCTGGGTGATTCTTTTTCGGCCTTGTTGCAGAGCAAAGCCACACAAAGACCAGATTCTGAAGCGTGCATGCTTTTGACACTGCCGGTGTAATAAAGCTCCTGTGGCTGCCAATCACACCGAAGTAAAACCACAGCGATTCTGCTGGGGGATGAAGAACTTGGCTCGGAATGCCATGGCCCTTGATTCTCTTTCCATCCACTTGTTGCATGAGAGCTTTGGCAAAGACTGAGCCATGTGTCCTAAAATCCTTATTGCACCACTCCATCACGTGTCACAGTAAGACAACTTTCTGTTAGTTTCTGTATTTAGAAGATGGAAATAAATAAACCAGATGAAACAGTCAAAATGTTATACTTTTTAATAGATTTGTTTTTGTTTTGTTTTTAGAGGAAACAAGGACATGAAAGTGACAGGATAGAGTCCATGTCAGTTTAATGAAACGTGGCCAATGGGATGAGGAACAATGTGTAAAGATTTGAACTGATGACGAAAAGTAAAACTGATGTAGTTATGTGGTGATAAGTAGTGACACAAGAGGGTTGTTTGAAGTGTTGGAGGAGGGGCACTGGCACCCTTCTAAAAGTCACAACACCTTTACTGTCCCTTTAGCTCCTCATTTCCTTAAAATCCCCTCAGATTTTCTTATGTCTGCCATTCACTGTCCACAATAAACAGCAATAAAGTTGAAAACCTCCAGAAATTTTGATATGGCTTTTAGTTTGACCTTCACGCATGCGTGGACTGAGGCAAACATGGAGGACTGTGGCAAACGATACAAGTTTTAGGTGTGTGGGGTCAGTTGGACCCCATTTGTAAACACAAGGGATGATCAGTGTCTCCGTCTGCTACAGGAGCAATGGGAAAAAAGGAGCAAACACCTTATGGAAGGCCTCACAAAAACTGATCAAATTGCTATTTACAGTCTTCCAATTGTTATTCTGTGTCCATTGCACTTAAACCAATTTATATCATATAGCATATTTTTTTGTTATTTAGAGAAATACCAGAAAACTAATGAAATTATTATAAAAAAGTTCAAATATCTTTGTTATCTTTGTATTACTGTGCAATGTATTTTTCTACAGTGCTAAAACTGTAAACTGTAAAACAAAAACTTATCTGGTTACAGCATCATTTTAACTCTTCCAGTATGTATGTGGTAAATCATTTGGTGCATTTAAAATTGTTCTTTACCAATGCAAATGTTTTTATGACTCTTCTCTTACTGTGAAGCAGCATAGAAAAAGTTGAGTTTATTACAGCGGAAGTTTTGTATTTATATTTGTGAAGTACTTGACAATTAGCCTTTGAGTAAACACCAATAAAATCAATCTTATTTCTTGATGAATGTTGCAAAAATATCACATTTTATTTTAGAAAAAGACAATGAAATCATATGATTTATAGTGATACAATGTAGGGTTTAAAGAAAGGATATTGTAAACATGAAAAATTGGCATCTACCAAGTCTGTCCATTTTTATTTGAGTAACTAAAATAAAAGGAAATATGAGGCAGAGTTAAAGCAAAAAATAAAAACAGCTAAAAAAACAAACAAGCTTTTAAAAACACACTGCAAAAATTTTAGTTTTTGGATTGTGGTTGATAATCAAGAGTGAAATAAATTAAAATTGAGAAGATAAATGAAGCAAACAGAAAGGGAGAAATATACTGAAGGTGTTCAATGAAACTGTACAAAGGTGGAGACTATTTCATCAGATTGATAGCAGCTGAGCGAGAAAACCTCAGAAATAAGACTATGGGAATCAAATGGCAGTAAAGAAACTAAGCTCACAGAGTTCAATACTGGGCCAGAACAAAACAGAATACACATTACAATGACTTATTAAACAAGATTAAAGGAGGCACAGAAATTTCAAAAAGGTGTGACAGCAAACAGGAAGCATAATGAAAAAAAGAGAAAAAAGAACCAGACAAAGCAAAATACAGCAGGAGCTGACAAAACATAAGAAAATTTGGGAACAAAAGACCAAAACTCCATAAAACTGTTTAGCCGAAATGTTGTATTTTGGAGAAAGACAAACACCTCAATCACGCTCAGATAGTACAGATAGCTTGGCTGTGCACATAAAAAACACAGCTGAGTTCATCAATGCACATATTTTAAATTTAATTTAATGAACTGAGAAATAAAACGTTTCCCATGTAAAAAAAAATGCCCAAAATGTCATTGGGTTGTTCTACTATTTATCCACACTGTTAATTCTGCCCATCGTTTGAGGACACTGTGCGCATAGACATGTAAATGAATTAAGAGTATTTTCCAAAGACATCTGTATGTTTGTAACTCATCCTGCCCCCAGCATAACACCATTTGACTTTTAGCACTGACATATCAGGCCCTCTAACACAATGCAGGATTCTGATCATCATCTATTGGCCCCCACCATGGGCCCCCTCATCTTGAAATCGAGGTGGCAGAAGATGCAAGCCCCTGGACCCTGGGGAGTTGACCCCTGCCACATGCCCTCTCATCTCTGCTCAGAGAGCCTCTACCCACCACTCGGCAGCTGTCAATCAAAGGCCACAGATGGAGAGTGCAGAGAAAGATGTGAGAAAAGAAGGGCCCATGTGTAATCTTTGTATTTAGAAGGCAGAATGAACTGGAATCACACCAGTCCCACTGGGTTCAACACAAATCTAAAGAGTTGGATGATTAAACATTATTGTGCATCGCGTAAAAACATAAAAAATAAATAATCCAGGTTCTAAAATAAAATTATGAAAACACTGACAGAATTGTTTTTTTGTTTTTTTTTTTTTGTTTTACAATCAACACATTAGAAAACCTTGTGGAATCAGTGAGCTGCATGCAGCTATTAGACAACATTCACCATGAGAGAAAAAATGTATACTGATGCTGCAAATTCTAACTTAGGGAAATAGGTTTGCGTCAATTGTGCACATCCTGTTTAGTGAGTAGAAGCACCAAGCTGCTGTTAAACCGTTCGGGGAAAATAAACCCCTCTGGGTTTAATGTTGCCCAAGTGCAGATAGGAATCAATTTTTACTTCCCTGGTTCACAGATCAAACTCGCAGATATTTTGTTATAATGTTCAGTCTCCTGAAAACTAAAGGTGTTGGTTATATCGGCCATTTAAAAATGCTGGTTGTATACAAGCTATATATAGCTCACCCACAGTCTGATGGTATTTCAATCTGCAGAAGAGATCCCCGTTTCTTAGTTTTTTGAAGGACTAATGATGGCATCAAACAAATGTTTTCCATTCCCTTTGTTAGCCTCTATCTAAGCTACACCCTATAGAGCGAGTTCCCTTGTGTGTCATATCCTTTAACCCTAACTTTGAGGGTGTTTCCTAACATGTCATTCCCTTTAGCTTTACCTTTGCAACTAGGTACAAGAGATATAAGGAAAAACACAAATATTTATTCTCAACAATTAATAATATTAAACATATCAACATATAAAAAAATGCAAGAATCCATCCACCATATTGTTGCAGGGTCACAAGGGCTTATGACTATCCCCAGTGGTCATTGGGTAAGATTATCAGCCCATCATAGGAGAAAATAGTGCAATTAGTTATTACTTAATAATATATAGTTTTGTTTTTGTTTCTTTTTTTCTTTTTTTATCCCGAATCCAGGCACCAGCACAAGCTCAGGTCTTAAATATAGACCTTCAATTGCTCTCTTTATGTTTAACTTTGGCTAAAGTGGTTATTAAACAAATCATGGAAAGGTGCCAGAAAGACCTAAAGATACCGGCATCTGAATAGCATGAGAGCTGAAGTCAATCTGCAAGTGATTGGGCTTTGGGGAATTCTGATCATTACCATTGATTACTGCCTCCTAAGTCAATTAAATCAATGAGACATCTTTAGGCCTGCTTAGCCACGTGTCAACTGTCACACTCCACTGTCCCCTCCATTTGTTCCCACAGCACAGATGGTAAGCTATAAAGCCCATTACAGCCCACAAAACAACTACCTGAGACTGAAGAACAAAACTGGCATAAATAATTGCAATAAACTTGTTTTAAATAGAGGAAAAATTATTTGCTCTAAAAAAAATTTTAGGCTTATTAGCCTTACATTTGAAGTGTGATATTTCAGAATTAGTGAAATCTAATTGATAATGTGCTATGCAACATTAACTTTTAGTTAAGATTGTCAAATATGAATTTTTTTGCTATTCCATTATCTTGTTTCTAATGTAGGACAAATCAAGGTGTGAAGTGAACTGGAAACAAATGAAAATGGTAGACTTTTTACTGTTCAGTCTTGATTTTAATGTTAATTAACATGCACATTTCATTAAAAAATGAAACAAAAATTTTTTTTATGCAGTATCTACTTCCTGCTAACACCACCCTACGTCAGGACTATGGGGGACCGAACCCCCCCTGTCCACTCCACTCTCTTCCCCTCTCCCCTCCCACTGACCCCTTCAACGAATGACTATTGTTTACTTTCACTCTCCTCCACGGCTCTGCTGGTCCAATGGAGGGGGGCAACCGAATTGTTACATTATTGTCTGGTCCTCCCTTGCACCCCCCGTCACTGTCGACCCAACCTGACCCCATTCACAGTACTCAAAAGCACCATCTGTATCACCCAACAGTCAGGGAGTGAGCGGCAGGGTGAGAGAGGCAAGAAGAGGAAAGAAAACAAGGCGGAGAAAAAGGAGATGACAGCCTAGGAGGGAGGAAAGGAAAGGGAGAGAGAGCAAGAGAGAGAGGCATCTGCTTGGGTGTTGAGCTGTCTGTCGGAAAGTATCTGTCAAATAGTTTTCGCAGTGTGAAGGCTTCCCCGCTGCTTGCCTTTTTCAGACATTGTGCTTATTGATTTTTTTCACGGCTTACATCAATTTCTACTTTCCTCAATCTTCTAATCTCATATGTCTTTTTTTCCCAGTCCATGTATTTTCTCCTGTAAAGTTTTCTCAGACAGTCCTAAATCACAGTTCCCCTAACCCGCTTTCCTGCTTCCCTCCATCCATCCTTCCCTGCACCCACCTCCTCCTCCATGTACATCCTTCATCTTACTGCGACGTTGTACGAGCATTCCAGGGTCTCTTGTGTGGCTGCATGTGCGAGGAAGGCGGATTTTTCCCATGGGGCCGCAGGTGAAAACTGGGACTCCCTCTGTCCACCGAGGGACGCCATCTGTCCCTGTCCTTGCATTTGCTGAAGGCAAACCCTGTCACCCCTCCTCCTGCCCCCTCCATCCATCCGTCCCACCCTCTGTCCATCCACTTGCCATCCCCTCATTGCATTGGTCCACGGTGCTGAATCACCAGGAATGTACCCCCACCCTGCCCCTCTACAACCCCCATCACCTTTCTCCTTTCTTCCTCCCCATTCTCTCCTCTGTCCCGTCACTAATTTATTTCTGATT
Source organism: Micropoecilia bifurca (assembly GCA_903067075.1). Classification (NCBI taxonomy): domain Eukaryota; kingdom Metazoa; phylum Chordata; class Actinopteri; order Cyprinodontiformes; family Poeciliidae; genus Micropoecilia; species Micropoecilia bifurca. Next base: position 15,277 of record CAEGAF010099976.1, read on the forward strand.
CCACTCCCTAACCCCCCCTTTTTTTCCTCCCACTCTGCCTCCTTTCGTCTCGCCTCCACCCATCTCTCTCTCCATCTCTAATCAATCATCCATATATGACACCGGTGGCAAAATTATTAAATTATCATAAATTTGTGATGAGCCCAATGAGAACATGGATACAGTTTTAATTGCCAGCCTATGACCTCTAATTATGCGTATCAGTGTATTAGTTATGAGTTTGGAGAGAATGAATTCAACTGAGCTTGACATTTTCCAGTAGATGAGGCAATAATGTGTACACAAAGGATGAAGCATATTTAACAAATTGCCATGCATTTGCATGACGACATGATAACTTGACAGAAACGCTAACAAACACTAAAGTTAAATCTGAAGATTTCTATCACACTACACTAAATTTGATATGTTTATAACCCAAAATACTGCAGTGCTTAGTTTTTCCAAGAGTAGTTTTCATTAAATTAAAAGGATGGATGGATGGATGGATGGATGAACAGACAAACATAGACAATGTTCTGTAATTATTTTTTTTCATTACTTTTTCAGACTGCAAAGGAACTCTGACAGTATTTAACACAACATGGAAACCTTAGTCAGCTCGTGTCCATAGACGGACGCAGCTGTCTCCGTGCATGAACCCATCTCAGCTCTGGTTGAGCTGCGATGCCCAACGGTCATATGAGTGCATGACGACAGCACTCTTTCACGTGGGAACCTGGTTGAGACACACAGACAAACAAGCACAGGGGCAGCTAAGTGTAAAACCTCCAAACTGTCAGAGAGGGGGTGAGAGAATGAGTGGCTGAACGTCCCCCGCCCCCCCTTCACCCTCTCACCCCCTGTTCGCCATTTCTTCTCACCCTCACACTTCCACCCCTTCACTCTCCCACCCCACCGTTGACCTTCCTGGCTCACGCACCACTTCAGTCCCAACACTGCACCTCCCACTCTGCCCCAAAATGTCCAGACATCCACACATTTGTCCCCCCTCCTCCCACCCTGTCCCCCTCACACACACACACACACACACACACACACACACACACACACACACACACACACACACACACACACACACA
>CAEGAF010099993.1:0-53967 GCA_903067075.1 Micropoecilia bifurca
AGGGATTAAAACAGGGACTGTAATGGTTAAATATTAAGTTTAGATTGACAATGGTATATTAAACCATTAATTTAAGAAGGATTTTTCACCATTCTATCAGGTTTAAAATTTTTAATCATACTTGACTTAAAAATATCTTAAAAGTAAAATTAAATGTATATTACAAACATTTGCTGCTGCTGTTGTAAATTGTGACAAGAAATGTCCCCTGCTTGGAAAAGAGCTACAAAGAAATAATAATAATTTACACGTTAGCATAGAAATAGAATAGAGGATGATCCCAAAGAAATGATGCTGTCGCTCCATATTTGATGAGTTGTAAATGACCCACTCGAACACATTTGTTCTGTAAGGTGCGGAAACGTAAACAATAGACACAACGTAACGTCTTCCAGCTTTTTCTGTGTAACTGAGAGGTTGACACCAACAGCAGCACAGTGTCAGCAGCCCACAATGCTGATAGCCGGGAAGGAGATAAATGAGCCAATTTCTATGCTTTCCTGTAAACTGGTTATGAGTCTGTTGGTTTTTCACTTTTCTTGTATTTTAACTATTAAACCAACTGGTAAACAAATGTTTATACCTGTTTTTAAAATAATCTTAGCTTCTCTCTTATGTCTCCATACAGCTGATGCTGTGCTGTTGTCGATATACATATATACATAAAACCCAAAAAGAATTTAAAACTACTTTCACCACTGGTTTTTGGCAAACCACAATCAGAATTTTGTTTTTTTGTTGCATTAGATTTTATCAAAGGGGGCCAGAATGAAGGGGGCTAAAAGTAAGTACAATCTAAAAGTTTTATTTCTAAAAATGTTATATTTAATGTTATATATCTGGAACTTTGTGTTCTCATATCACATGAAATTCCAATTAAGTAGACTTAAGTTTGTGATTGTAATCCCATAAAATATGTAATAGGATCAGGGGTAGAAGGACTTTTACAAAGTACTTTAGATTTAGAAATCAGTTCATTTGAAAGTTGACCATAAACTTCAGCTTGAAATTGCAATGTGAACATACAGCTATGATTTTGCAGACCTCTGTTTTAATTAATTTTTTTCCTGATTGTGTTATTTTATTACAGGTTTGTTTGTGTAATTTTAACTTCTCCTAAACCTTCTTAGCCTACTTTACAGTTCCTGTTGTTTCTGCTTTGCTATAGCAACCAGAAAACATTGGCCTCTGCAGCATTCAGTCCTCATTTTTCACTCAAACAGCAAATATATTCTAACAAATGGTTAACCAAAACAACAACTTGAATGGAAATACGAATGTTACATTGCGTCTTGTGCCATTCAACATAGTCTGTTTTCATCAGAACATGAACACACCACCAACAGATCTAAAGTGAGCAGACCAGTTGTCAGCATTCGAAATCTTTGGCACACATGGTGCAATTTGTAGCATGTACAGTTTAACACAATTTCCTTCTAAGCTGTCATTGATCATGAAAAGTAGAACAAGAAACAGGAGCAAATGTCAAAAAGGGCCACGCAGGGGAATAAAGAAATGGTGTCAAATTTTAGATCCTCGCGGCAAACGGATGAAGAGTGTCAGATCCAACTCCACTAGTCTGTAACAAGGGAGAGAAACGGAAAGCAAGGTGAGATGGAAAAATCCTTAAGATGCTGTTGCAATGCTTGACGTGGAACTGTTGCCACTAACATAAGTTTGTGTCCCCAAAAAATGAAAGAAAAATTTTAAGTAAAAACTCTGTTGTGTAATTTCATAATCAGAACTTTTTGAAATTTTCTTCACAACTCTATTATTGCTTTGGGTTTTTACTAGACACCTTTACACTCACTGTAATTATATTAGCCACTCATTTTTCTCAAAAGAACACAACCATTTCTGAAATACAAAGTTAAGTGAAGCAGCGTTTACAAAGATGATGATGTGGAATAATTTCATTTTCATACAGGAGCTCTACTTTGATTTCTAGGAGAAACTTAAATTCTTAGCAGATTAGTAAATAATTTAACTTGAATGTCTGGATTTAATTGGTCTGGCTGAGATTGAGATAAAATGCTTTGGAAACTGATTTGAAAAGTCAACATTTTCTTCTTCTATGATCAACAATTGATGCTCCACCAAAATTTGCTGTGCTGATTTTCATGGAAAAAAAAAATCACCGAAAGGCTGTAACATCTACACAAGTTTCTCTTTTGGCTTTTTAAATGATCCACAGTTTATGGCTTAAGACATGCAGCCTCTGGGAATACATCCCTGGTCCCCCCCCCTTTTAATACCTACACTGTTAAATAAATACCAATCTCACAATCGCCCCATGATTTATGCAGGTAAGATTAAGAACTAGACAGACAATTAGAAGGGAAAAGCCAAAAACCTTCCCTGTCTACTCAACAGTAAAGCACACAAAAAAATCCTGAGGATGAATGAGGATAGGAGGATGAAATCTTAGCCCATCCCTTCACTAATCCAAAACAGATTATTCAATCGCAGTGGGAGCACAGGTAAGAAAATGGAGAACACTTTAAATATTGCCCGGTAAGTAGCAACAGCATTCCTGCAAATACAAAAGCAAAGCTTAGAAAAAAAAGGGTCTCTTTGCAGGAATCCAATGTCAGAGCACATAATTTAATAAAGGTAAAAATAGTTGACCATCACTGACTCACTCTGCTCTGGCATTAATGTTCTACAACTGATTCCCCACTGAGAAAGGAAAGAAAAAATTAAAAAGGATCAGACCAGGATTTCTTTTTAACATCTTTTTATAATTCACCAAGGCTAATGTTTATTGCATGTCAGTATTCTCAGAGAAAAACTAAAAACAGATTTTCAGTCACCACATGAAAAACACTATGCACTCCCTTGTTTGAACAAAACTTACCACACATGTAACAAAATATCCCACGTATGAACAAAATAAATGAAATTAGGAAATGGGCAGTTGGTCAGACTGCTGGTCTGCACAACCACAGACATGATTCATGTGTATGAGGTGTGCCTTCCACTCCTTATTTATAACTAAAGAATCAAAAACAGAATGTTCAGAAAACAACTTTATTTTAATTTAGTGTTAACTATCAAGTCAACATTTATGTTTGTTAACATAAATATTTCTCGTCAACTTTTTCTATGCTCAAGACAAAAAGAAAGTTGAAGTCCACCATGAAAACAATGAATGGCAACATTTCCTGTTTTCAAAGGAATTGTACATGCAGGTCATGCCATCTTTCATAATACCTTTGCTCCTGTGAGGTTTGCATGTGTGGAAGTTTCTCAGACTGTGCAGACATGGAAAGGTTTGATCTTTAAAGCGGAACTGAACCCTGCGGACCTCGAGCACTCATCATAATTCCAGAGGTGGGGAAGAAACCCATTAAATATGTATGCATTGCTTGTTGATTTTGCACAGAAACCTTTGGAAATATCAAACAGTCAGACTTCGGCTGTCAAAGAAGTCAGTTTACTGACATGGATTTCGGATCTGGACTTTGTAAACTTCCCAAGAATGCGCATGCTTCACACTGGGTTTTGTTTGTTGCAGCTACATTTAAATTCCTCACTTATTGCACCAGATATTAGACATATAGCACATATTCAATTCAAAATTGATTCATTTTCTTGAGATGCTTTGTGTGTGTGATTTTTTTTCTTTTTGCACATCAAATTTAGTAAGTTAGCTTTGATAGAAATACTTAATTTGGTATTTATCCATTGTTTATAGTCACTGTTTAATGAAGTAAATAAAAATCACCAGTCATAGAACACATTCACTCCTAAGGAAAACTTAAACAGTAATGTTTGTCCTGGTGGGAAGAAGCTGGGGTATCTGAAGATGCTCTTGCATGTATGGAGAAAATGTGCAAACTCCAAGTAGAAATAGCCAAGGGCATGATTTAAACCCACAGGGTGCCAACGATTGCACCAACGCGCTGCACAAAGTGGCTACTTCCAGTTTTGTTAATCTCCACAGAGGTTTTAGTAAAAGGTAGAAGACTTGAAGTAAAAAGAGAAACAAATTGATAGAAAATTAAAAAAGCAGACTGCAGTTTATGTTGTCTTATTTAAATCGAATCATCTTTAATTTCCTCTTTACACTCTTGTTTTTCAAAACTCTAGATTGGACGTTCTTGAAAATAGAAAAAAATTCCCCATGTTTGAGAAAGCAGCTTCTGCAAAAAGTACAAAAACAACAACTGTATTCTCTGGAGAAAGTAGACTCTTACCTTAGCCCTGAGATTTCTGAAGGGCTGCCAACTTTTTCAAATGCAGCAAGATATACAGGTTAAAAGTTCAAAATTAAAAAAAACTGCCTAACCTTTCTTTCAGCCTTCCTGATATCTCTCTCTCTCCCTCTAGCCCAACCTAAATAGAAACCCAATAAATAGAAACTCTTAAGAGTGTTTATTTAGAACACTTTAAATAAACATTTCTATCAATACCATTGACATCTTTACATCTCAGTCTAAACATACTGCTATTAAACATAGCTAACTTTAACTGGTCTTCACTCAGTAACTACAGCCACACCAAAGATGCAGTTACTGAGTGAAGTTGCAACCTGGTAGCACATCTGTACACAACAAAAAAACAGGAAGCAACAACACATTAAAATCATGGTTTAGGTTAAATTACATATACAGTAGGTAGCAGTTTGTTTCCCACACTAAAGATTGGTGAGAGTCAAAAGCGATGAAGCAAAATTGTGCACAAAAATGTGAAAGAGCTCAGTTCAGTACCAAATCTCCTTGGGGGACAAAGAATTTGTCCTCTGACTCTTATGTGCAAACAAGAATTTTTTTGTGTTAGTGCGAGTACAACAAATCCATTCCTCTGTTCAGCTACAAATGGGGGCTTTGACTCTTTTTTTTTTATTTTTTTTAAGCCGATCACAGCCAGAGGGTGGAAGTAAAAGTATAAGCCCCATGTTTGAGTCAATGACAAATGTCAAACTAAATCAAATAACATACTTTCAAACAACTGTCGCCATTCCTCACACACAAACACACGCACGCACTCACGCACGCAGATATAGAAAAAATACATTTCATCCACCATCTTAGAGCTCAGAGTTTGAGCATTCAGTCCAAGGCCAGACAGCTTGTTAGAATTCAGTGTGGCGAAGTCTTATCTAAAAGAGATTGAAAACATGTGGACAGACAGCAGGGCTTGGCAGAAAACATTTTAGATTGTCATAAGTCATGTGGCCGCAAGGTGCCACAAGGTCTCTTTAATGTTTATCAGAAAAAAAAACAACATTCAAGGGAACAACAGCTTTGACATACCACATCAAGAAAATACAGCCATGGAAAACCCATGGAATGCAGCAGCATTTTTTAGGTCTATATGGGGCCTAGAACATGTGTTTTACAAATTGTAAAACACATGTTTAAACTTTTTTTTTTTTAATGTAGTTTTTTTTTCTTCTGTGTACAACAAATATTAGCTCCCCTGGTAAAAATGTGTTTTTACAAAAACAAAGTCCAGAATTTATTTAAGTTGAAGTTATGGAAGGCAAGTCCCTCTTTTCATGCTGTAATGTAATAACAGACAATTAACCAAAAACATGTTCTGGACTTTTTTTTATTCTTCACTTAATACATGGATTTTAAATTAAATGGAGGATTATTCTTAGGTTGAAATAAAATATGCATTTATTTAAAAAAACCTGCTAATTCTGAACTAATATTTATAGAAGGCAGTGTTCATTTGTCAAATTACACTGGTATATTACTTTTTACATCACCTTTTTTTTACCATTACACACAATCATTAAATATGTAAGATGTTACATAAAAAATAAAGCTTGGTGTCTGTCATGGCAGGGTAAGGCTTGATTAAGAGCTCTTTTTTCTGCGATGTTGAAAGAGGGTTTTTTGGTGAAATGACAACTTGATGGGATGTTTCATGCATGTCTGTTTGTCTGAGAGAAAACCGTTGCATCAGATCCTTTTTGCAAGCAGCTGGTTTTTGCTCCGCAGCATGTAGTGGGGGAGTCTTTCCCAGTTTGTCAGCAGCAGATTCCTAAAGGGATGAACGGCAGCTTTCCCTGTGATGATTCAGAAAACTAATTTTAATGTGCTACACATTCTAACACTGACATCTTATTTTTATTTTTTTTTTAGAAGATGCAAAGTTTGGAGCACTGTTTATCTTTTTGCCACATGTTAAATTCAGACTACTTAATATAAACATGTCTCAATAAGATATGAAAATTTAAAGTAGATTACCTTGACTACATCAAATCCTCAAATTAAACTAATATTGTGACAAAACCTAGCGGATGCACGGTAATAACAGCTCATGCAGTCTGCAAAACCAGAGCATCTCAGAATATCATACTGATAAATATATATTATTTTAATTTAATATGCCTAACGAAAGGTGCTGGGAACGAAAAGACAATGATTTCTGGTGGGACAACAGATAATAGAATAAAATTCATGTCATTGAAAAAGCATTGTGTGTTTTCTTTAATTTTGCTCCATGTTGGTCTTATATTTTTCAAGAGCGAGGTGCTCAGTCATGCAACGCACTCCAACTGTTCAGGTAATTGTTTTTAAGACGGCCAAAGCCGATGGGTTTTACACTGCGCCTTCTTGCTGCGTTCATAATCCCCCCCCCAAAAAAATGCAGCCTGCATTTTCCCCTTCAGTTTGGCTCATTTTGAAATTTGACAGCCTGCTGTGCAGCACAGCAGAAACAACACAGAGAAATTTGTATCGAGGCTCATTGCCGGTCACACCCAGTGGGTGGGAAGTTTGGGTGGGAGTGGGGATTCTAGCTTGGCTGGAAATAACATTTTACAAGTTCTCTGTTTAATAATAGCAGGTTGACTAAATTCCTCCAGTTCCTTTCAGCTGCCCAACATCCAGCCGCTAAAGTTCGGAGCAGATCCAGAATCCAACTTGTGTTTCACTTATGTGTCCTTACTTTTGCTTTTGGAGTAAATAACATGATCTCAGCTCATGCTGCTGCAACTGTCTAGCTAATTCAGTGATTTTAAAGAATAATATAAATTTTAACAAGAACAACAAAATAATAATAATATAGTTTTAAGACACTTTTCGAATTGTTTCCTTAACAGAGCTATCCATAGATTAGGGATTAGATTATAACCACCTGCTCCATAGTGTGTTGGTCTCATTTTCTCTGCGAAGGCAGCCCTGACCAGTTGAAGCTGAGGCAGGGCCTCCAAGGATCGAACTTGCTTGTTAAGCACATCCCACAGATGCGTGCAAGGATAGAGATCTGAGTTTTGAAGGCCAAGTGAACACTGTAAACTTATTGCTGGGCTCCTCAAACCATTCCAATATATATATTTATCTATATATACTACTTTGTGGAAGGGTTCACTATTCTGCTGCAATGCACTATGTTTTATCACCTAGTTCTATTAAATCAGCATTAAAAGGTGCAGTGTTTAACTTTTATAAAGAATGTATATTTTTTTGTTATTTTTTAATATCTGTTAAAACTATTACCATGCTGTTAGAGTGTGCTGTGAAACAGATAATCTGTGAAAAGATCGATCTCCTCCACCGCCTCCGTAAGCTAGCATTGTCATCTGAAGAACAGCACCAAAAACAACCAATCAGAGCCAGGGGGAAGGTCTTAGAGCTGTCACTCCACAACATTTACTGGCTGTTATGTAAATGTGCTAATGGCAAAGAAACAATTTACAGTCTGCTGTCATAAGTGGCAATGCTAACTAGCCTGAGCATTCGCAACAAGATCTGCTGTTGGGGAAAAACAGCTCAATTTTTCACAGATCATCTCTCATACCATGCTGTCACGACAGGACCACAGCCCCAACACATATCTAAAAACATAAATAAAGTTACATACTGCAGCATTAATGTCCATTTAATTTGCACTTATTCCCAACCTTTTAAGGATTTAAAATCCACCTTAAGCATTTTTAATGCTCTGTATTTCTTTTTACTGCTTGACAAAAACTAAAGCTTACATTTCTCTCAATATAATACACTTTTGCTACAATATTTCACATTGAAACTACGAGCCAGAAACTGTCAGAAACAATCAGTGTTATGCCAGAAGCAGACATTGTGTGAAGCAGAAGTTCAACCCCAAAAGACAAAAAACCGCCCCCCTCCCCCTAAAATATATGCATATATAAAAATGAAATAGGATGATTGATACAGCTTAAGAAGCACACAGAAGGACAAAACAGAACAATGAGGGGCTCTCAGGCTACTCCAGTATTTAATATTCATAAATCAATTGGAATGGATTTTGACTGCCCCCCTCCAGGCTCCATTGCAAAAAATACAAACTCAAACTACAGGTACTTAAATGTGCTTCAGTGCCTTTTGGCCTGTAGGGGGCAATTTAGTAGCACAGCACCACAGTAAGAAGAACCACTTGTGTGGATGTGTGTGTGTGTGTGTGTGTGTGTGTGTGTGTATGGTGACCCAAGTCTGTGATATTAGAAGCGGCCGAGTTGAATCCAGATTTAATTCAGTCCCTGCAACATGTAGATGAAAAATAACAAACAGTGGTTTGGCTGATCCGGCCCACTAAACGAGAAATCATATAAATGAATGGATTTTCATCAACAAATTAATTGGTACCTCAATTTACATTTGGAAGTGACGTTTCATACACTGAGGATCTTTTCGTCTACGTCTGAAGGCTTTTGTTCCCGTCTTCAATGCTGCCATGCGGTGAAGATTAGTTTAGGTGGTTTTATTTAGCGTTTTCATCAAAAGACCAATGAAAAAACTAAAAGGCCCCTATCTTAATCAGACAAACGTAACTTTATGAAATGGAATTTGGGTCTCAGTTGGGGACACGTTTCCTTTGATGAAAAAGAAACATGGGTGGGAGTTACTGTAAGGCAGCGCAGAAGCTCCGTGGTAGCTCTGGTGCAGCTGCAGGAACAAAGACACGATGATGAAAATGGAAGCAGTCAAAGAGATTCTTACCATGGTGCTTGGAGCTTCCTGCTGGGAAGCTTTGGGATTTCTTTTTTCCCTGCCAGCCTATATATCCCTGGTAAAGACGAACTAACAGAATTATGCATACGCGTTACCTAGAAAATAAGCCCCGAGCACAGGACCTCGAGTTTGCCAAGTTATGTTAATCAAAATGTTTTGCCCCCCACCGCCCCAATATGCGGGAGCGAAGCCCGCTACCCTCCACAGACTGCTGATAAATCTGAATGAGGAAAGCGTTAGTGTCGGCCCGAGCAAACTTATCTCCTCAACCGTAATCTTTGGATATCAATTTTTTAGCCCGGCCATTATGCAAAGCACCCAGGTGATTTCCCACTTCAGCTCACAAACTCCAGTTTGTTATGACGATACGAAGAGCGGCAAGCTGCGCCGCTCATATGGTGTAGAATGATTTGTCACAACTCCTCATAAGCAAACAGACTGTAACTGTAACAGATCTAACTGATCAGCTGCCAACACATTCACGCTTTTGGCTCGTCTGGTAAATATGATGCAGAGAGCTACAAATAAGGAATTAGAAGCACAATGGTTGCTTTGCTCAAACAGAATTATGTTAAAAGTTTCTACTTTGTGTGCCCAACAAATGTAATAAAGAATTTGTGATTTATTATGCGAACTTAAACGAGGTTAGGAGGGAAATAAGCACATTTTCAAAGTGCTGGTTTCAATATCCGTCCGCACAAAGTGACTTCCAAAACACTTCAAAAGATGGAAATTTGTCCCATTTTATTATCTTATAACCTTAAACTTCAGCACAAGTCATGCATAATTGTGTAGAGGAAGAAAAATGGGTTTCAAATAATCGGAAAAGTGGGGCGTACATTTGTATTCAGGTCGTTTGTGTCAATATTTTGTCCAACCAAATACGGCTGCAAGTGTCTGGAGTATAAGACACTCTGCAGCTGCCTCCAACAGGCGAACCGTGTGGCTGCTTCTCTGCTTGATGCTCACTCTGCCTGGTCTGAAAGTTTAGTTGGGCAACCAGATATCGGTGTGTTTGCAGCCGTACGTTTGTGGACGTTGGATCAAAGAATGGTTTTTAGGATGTTCATTAGCAACCAATGAATGTTTTAAAACTTATCGTTTCTAATCTGTCTAACGAAGTCATTTGTCCATTAATGTTCTTTTCAAGAAAACCTTTGAGGTATTCAGTGAGTTGCATTCATACAAACATCAGCAGATAAACCCGATTGAGGGACTTCTGAGGTCAAATGGCTGTACAATGTTTTCTGGAGGTATCAGAGAAGAGGGAAAGGATGCAAATTATGAATCACAAGAATGTCATTTGTAAAAATGTAAACCATGTGTCATTGTCCTTCTCGTTCACAATTATGCACTTGCTTTGTGTTGTTTTCATAAAATCAAGAAAAAAAAATCAAAATAGCTTGTGTTTTAAACAGATCAGAGTCTGAAAAACATTTCAAGGAATGAGAATAGTTTTGCAACGCTCTGTGTGTGTGTGCGTACATGTGTGTTATTGCACATTGATTCGTAAGCAAAGTTGTCCACTAAATGGAGTTTATCACAACAAATGATCTGAATGAGCACTTCATGCTTCACTTTAGCATTTCAGTATGATCAAAGAGCTGGAAAAAGTGCTGCTACAGTGTTAAGCAAAATGCAATCGAGCAGATGTTCACTTAGATCAGTTATTTAATTCTTTTTTTTACATAAATGAATTTCATATTTCCTGTAAGATGGTGCATCAGGAAGTCTGTTTAAACTCAGCGTGGAATCTTTACTGATCGACTGGAAATATATCAGCTGTGATGGGATTAGCTATAAATATCAGCAGATCTTTCACATCCTAACTGCTCTGTTGAAGTCTGATTGACCAGCAGTGCAAACAGAAGACGGAAGAAGGGCAGACGAAACACTAATAACTAGAGAAATCGAATGGAAAGAGCAGAAAGTTGTACATTCTGTAAATTTGCATCAATGCTCATAATTATAAGCTTTTATTGAACAATCAAAGATTCTGTTATGTACAAGAAAAGAGCAGTAAACTCATCTTTTTTCAGAGGGGCTCTAATATAATATAAGAGGCTTTTTGTTCCAATTCAGAGCTTCTGTAGAACAGTTACCTTTTTTTTAATACACCATGGATAATACCTAAAGTGCTTGTTCAATCCACGGCCTTGGCTTAGACATTCCTAGTAATCATCTGTGCTCAGGATTCAGTTTTGATTCAAATAAAGGTAAGTTTTTAATGCAGAATAAAACAAAAGAACAACAACAGTCCATTAACATGTGACATGACTTGTTCAGCAGAGACATGTGACTAACTGTGGTTTTATTCTCCCGTACTACTACAGTAGTCACTGTATATTCACATAGACACTTTGCATCACATGTTGTAACTTGGATTTCATGTGTTACCAGTGTTTCCAGGTAAAGTTGCTCCTTTTCAGCTTTACGCTATATAGTGTAGAGCAGAGTTTTTTAAAGCAGAAATTGAGTCTGTAGCTTTGTGGGATACTGTAATGGCAACATAATTCAATACACTCAACTATATAGCAAAATAACTTAGAATTTCAATGTTACATTATATCTTCTGTAATAAAAAGAAATCCCAGGTTAATCCTCGCTGGTTCTGCCTAGCTGAGGGAAAAAAAAATGGACCGATGTGTTTTCCATTTGTAAAACCCCAGAGAAACAAAGAGCCAAGGATGAAACTCAGTTGAACTTCCAATATGTTTTAAATGATAAGGTAAAAAAAAAAAACAACATATAAATGCCTGATTTTTAATAGCTGTTATTGTTCTATGCCAATAAAAGCTTAGATTATTTCAAGCCTTTTCCACATGGAGAATGACCAAATGTGGATCTGTAAGGAAATTCAGTTTGAATGAAAGGTGCCAATAAAGTCTTGATTTAGGAGTTTATCTCCTGCTACTTTAACAAAAGTTTCACTTCCTCCTTATGCTTTATATATGTTAATTTTACATCCCTCCTCCTAAGGTATGCCAATGGAAATGCCAATGTAGATTAAGAAAAGGATCAAACAAAGTCAGCAAATGTTCTGCGTCTCTGTTGGACTGATCCATCCTTCCACACACACACACAACTACGGAGAAACTCACGCTCGGTTTATGAATTGAATGTGTTCGCTGAATGTGCGTGTCGGACATGAAGGGCTACCTTTTCCCTTCCGTCTGGTGCAGAATCACAAAACCTGATGGTGTCGTGCTCAGCTTACTTTACAACTCGTCAAGGGATGGGATGAAACTGGCTTTATTTGTGTGTGCAGTGAAACATGTGAAAATCTCCCAACTGTCACAGACGTGCAGTCACATATGCAAACTCGGTCGCACTTTCAAGCGTGTACCGGCTGTAAAGTCTGTGCAGGCTCCGAGGTTGGAAGTTTTCTTACTTGTACCACAGAAGCAGAAACTCAGCTGCTCGTTCCCCAGGGCAGGAGACTGATTTCCCCTCTTTATTTAATAATGCAAGAGGAGGAGACACATTTTGATGTTTTTTTTTATTGTGGAAACAGGAAACAATCGACTTGCAGCAGCAGCAAAAAAACAGAGCGGCTAAGTTTGACTCAGTCTAAGATTAAAATCTTTTAAATCCACGACAAAAAGAAAAACCCATCTGTGCAAAGAAGCAAGTCCTTTTGAGCGAAGAGTGCTCAAAAGAGGTGAGGGCGGTCTAAAATCAGCCACACACACACATGCATATAAACATAAACAAATCTCCCAGAGCGGCACTGTCATCACTCCTCATTTCCTCCAAGGCCCACAAGAATCAGTCGAATCTGCCACACGAGTACGGAGGCAGGCGCGTTTACACAAAGCTGCAGGAACACACATCATCATAATCTACTATCTCATCCCATTTTCCATGCGACTCATCCATTATGCCGCATTCTATACCTTCAGCAGTTTCTCACCCGTGACCATCTCCATCTCGGGCAACAAAAACTCAGCTGGAGCGTGAAGCCGTTTCCATGTGAGCGGTAATTAAAAATACTTAGAAACTTAAGGTGAAGTCCCGCTCTTTGCTCCAAATGTAGGCAAAAAAAGGAAGGAGAAAAAAAAAACAACTTCCCAGTGAGCTTAATTAGCATGTTTCCAGGAACAGGGTGAAAGCTTTGACAGTTCAGCAAAAGTATTAAATCTATTCATAGTTTGTTAATGTCAGTGAAAGGGCCTGAGTGGTAACAGCAGAGTGTGAACAGCAGTCGTCCACACATTCAAGGAAAGTCTTATTTATAAGTGGTCGGGCGCCGTTTACCGCGTCTAAATAAATTCTCAGAAAACTAATGCAAATAAAAATTTGATATTTCAGAAATGTCAAAGGTTTAATTTTATAAGAGCAAATAAACAGTCAAAATATATATATTTTTTTCCCCTCTCTTTGCTGAAGGCATTCTAAACGAGCACGTCGATACGTATGTGCTGAATATTTATTTTTCTCCTGAAAAATCTGCATAAAGTTAATTGAACAAGTAAATGAAGGACCTTTGGCAGTGGACCATCAGAGTAAACCGCAGCAGATGGAGTTCCTTGATGAGAGAGAAGTGTTGGGACTAATTGGCATGAATCAAGATCTGCTTCATTACGGATATATGCCTTATTGATGTGTACAGAAATTATGTTAAGACCTGAAAACAGGGCAATTCAATCACAGATCCCATCTGTCAAACTGATGCGTCCAAACTTTAATGTATAACACGTTGCACTGTAAATCAGACAAAGGGGGTATTCATTGACCTTGTCAACAAAACTCAAAAAAAACATTGGATTTTCTTTCCCTGATACGGAAATCGCTCAACAAAAAAATAGACATTTTGAATTTCAGGCCTGGTTGGCTCATTCAACGAGGGTAATAATCAAGGTTTTGTTGTTGGGTTTTATTTTTCGCTTTTCAATCTAACTTGCATCGTATTTAGATGAAAGGCAGTGTTATCTTTTCTATTCATCTTCCACAATATTTAGTTAGACTTTTCTGTAAACAGTGTGGAAAAATCTCAATACCAAAGTATTTTAATAATAAATCCAGAAAACTCCAATATGTTATAAAATAGTATGTGTCATTGTCCAACAGAGGGAAAAAATTACCCTTTAACACTCATTCTCACTTGCTTCAACACAAACTGGCTGTGATCAGTATCAGCATAATACTAATTCTTATAGAAAGAAAAATGTAATCAAATATAACTACTTCAAAGTCCTCAACTTTACTACATCAGCCAGAAAAAACAGCACAGCTTCAAGTCCATAGCAAAGGACAGACAAGAATGTGTCTGTCCTTTGCTATTGGATAGACACATTCTGTCTATCCAACTTAACAGGGTGAGATGAGAAAAACCACAGGTACAAAACATCTCAACACAGACCAAGTTGAATGGTGTAAACAATCTAGTGGATTGAGCGAGGCTCAAGAAGTCATATAGGAGGAGACGAAACAACCACCTCAAAAAAAACCAAAAAAACATTATACAACAAGTCAACTCTTCAGGTCAAGAGTTCTCTCCAATCAGATCTTTGAGAAAAGCTACAATCTGGGCTGATATGTTGACGATTTCGACAGAAACAGTGGCTGTCTGTTGAAAGTAGAGCAAAGCTAAAAACAAAACACTGAAAATGACCATTGGGCTCCACTTGGCATTGCATTTTATTCTGCCATACTGAGTCACTTACTACAAACCCGCTACAACTGGAATTACGGCTGTGAGTCTTTTGAGGTACTTCTAGCTTTGTGTATTTAGAAACAACATGTTTTGCCAATTCTTTTGAAAATAGCCTAAGCTGAGTAGGAGGGTGTGCATTAATGTTCCATCATGAAAAAGGAAAAACCTCCAGTCTTTTGGAGCCTTTAGCAGGTTTTTCCAAAGATTAGCCATTATTTAACCTCATCGTCCGATATATTTGCTTTGTCTCCTACATGGTTTGTGGTAAACTTTGAGCAAAATTCCTATGGTTGTCATTTTCAAATAGGTGTCTTCTTGTCCATAAAGGCAATATTTTTTTCCTTGCATGACTAATGCTCCACAGTCTCTGCAGCTCCTCCAAGGTTACTCTGGGCCTTTCAGCCTCTTGTCTGTTTAATATTTCAGTGTAAGTTTTGATAAACACTATTGTCTTTACAGATTTGTTGAATGCCATTCACATATTGCCCATCCATTTTGGACGATTCTAGATTGAACTGTGCTACGTTCAGATATTCAGAACTTTTTCCTCAGCCTTTTTTCCCCTTGCACTATATATTTAATCATTATTTTGTGTCAATGTTGCTCTATCACATCCTTTTGCAAAGGACTGTACAAGACAGGCCTCCTTCCAAACTTTAGGAAGCTTTTATCAAATTATACCTTAAAAACATCCAGCTAAAGTACATGACATTGGTGAACTCTCAAAAGACAAAAAGCCACTTTCACAAAATATCTTACGGCGGGAGTAAGGTGCCTTTTTCGTGTCGCACGAAACGACCGATTTGGCGAGTCAGCACACCTCTGTTAGGCCCCTGAGTTGCCAAGCGAGGAAAACACAGGTCCTAATCAGCTGACTTGCACAAAGGCAATCTGGCTGTGTGGGTTAAGAGAAGGATTAACAAGTGTAAACAATAAATAATTACCGATGAGTAGAAGTGAGAAGGCTATGGACAGAATTTAAATTTGAAGCGTTTCCCCTGCCAACAATAGGATTGCCACACCGAGTTTGTCAGCTGTTATTGTTCTGAACAAAATGATTTGAGGAGACTTGAGACAGATTTTATTTGTAATACAGCACCTCATGTCATCGCAGCATATTTGTTGTAAACAAACAGTTTTATGAGACTTTTTATGAGTGTCCACTGGGAGCGCAGTGGTGGCTCATTTCTGTAGGTTTATAGTGGAAATGTTTTGTGAAAGTGGCCGACAACTCACAGGACTGGTAAGAGGGTCACAGAGCTACATCTGACTTGTGTGACAAAGAAAATAAGATTGTCAACATCAAAGAAAGCATTGGATCTTAATTTGTAACACGATTAATGGAAATAGTAGAATCTAGAAACTTGCTCAATGACAACTTGCATAAATAGAGGCTATAAAAGCATTTCTCTTGGTAATTAATTGCGACAAGACAGCGAGCTAACTTGCAATTAGCTATACAAAATGATTGACTTCCTCAGCCTTATTCTCTGAACACCACAAGACTGCTACTGTAACACATGAGCAGCAAGCTGCAGCATGTTTGCTATCGGCATCGAATCTGAGAGGATTAGGAGAAGCTCCTGTTACCGAGATGTGTAGAAGGTTTGTGTAATTAGCTGTAATCTTGTTTTCCACTGCTTGAAAACAGCATATGGGAAGGAAATGATTGTTTCAGGTATTAGTCAAATCCTCAGGTGTTGGAAAGAAGCCTAGGTGTTGTTAACAACAAAACAAAGAACTTAGTGAACACTTAATATATTGTCCGTGACTAGAACTTAAAGCATTTTCTAAGAAAAAAAAAAGATTTGTTTTAGGCTTTGATCCCAATGTTCCTTTTTAACTCCAACAAGGTTGGTCATTAGTATCATTCTGTTCTGGTTATTTGTTTTAAATTAAAGAAAAACATGCATACCAACACACATGTGAATAATAGGGGTTTTTCTATCTAAACCTTTGTATCAGAAGTACAAATATTCTTAAACATTTGAGTCTCTTACCTGATGCCTTGCAATGACATTCACAGTGAAAGAGAGACTGTATAGGCTGCATAACTCCTCCTTTACACTGATTTCTATTTAGGCAAGAGGAGGAAACACTAAAGTGCTATTTTCATGAAACAGGATAAATGTTTTTTCTGTGCATTTTGAAAATATGCAGTTCTAATGCTGCAACATTTCAGAGAAATTAAGATTATGCATGGCATGACAACTTGATTGATGATGCCACATTTTCCAGGTATGACCAAAAAGAAAAAGAAAAATCTATAACATGAACTCATTTTCTGTGAAAAAGAAAAGCAATAATTATTGACAAAGAAAATGTATGTAATTTATTGATAATTACACTTATGTGTTCTCTACCAGAGGTTCTTTACTGGTCTTTCTATTGACCAGTCAGCTTTTTTGTATCAAGTTGCTTATTCAAGGCCAGGACAATCAGTAAAAAAATTTTAACACACAATGTTGATGCAAAAATACCAGAAAGAAAAAAGTGCAACTACCATTCAGGGTTTTTTGAAACTCAAGTTATACAGCTTTTGCTAAAAATCCTTCAATAAAACTATAATCAATGATATTATAGCATTAGGGTTAGGGATAACCTCTGTTTAGACAGAATTTCAGTATCACCTTCTATCATGTTGGATTACAGGAAGTTTCATTGTGAAGAGTGAGACTTCTTGATCCCTTTAAAACTCAAACATATTTTAATTAATACCATCTAAATATAGCTGTTGTATCCAAGTAAACCTTTCTAGTGTGCACAGTATCATCCTATTTCTATCACGCTGCTTTTTATAGACCAACACTGGGGGGGAAGTAAAGCTGTTGTCTCAGACTTTTGGCTTGGGTATCAAGCCTGCCACCTGTAAAACAGTAAACAACATCTTTAAGCAAACTGTTCTCCAAGAAAATATAATCTGTCAGAACAAGATACAAGTTGATTAAGTAGTGTAGCTGGATGTTTCACATTAGATGCAGGTTTAGAAATAATAAAAAAAATCTTTCTGGTAGTAACTTATGTCTGGACAAAATAACCGTTCCTGTCAAAACAAAGATGACATCCAAACAGCTGCTCATAAATTTCTTAGGTGTCATGTTTAAGTCCAGGTTTACTTTTGTTTTATTAAACTCACGCAGAAGGCCATCTCTGCTTTAAGTGTATCTGAACATATCTTTAGCCTGTTCAGATGCAAAAGACACGGGGACCAGATGCACCTGGCCCCTGTAAAATCACACCGACTCTTCATTAGATCCATGCATTCACAACATCCCGGTCTCACAAACAGTAACACACACACATGCACGCACACACACTGCGTAAACCAAAAGTAAAGTAACATTTTAAAACCTTAAAGGTCAATAAAATCAGATGTTGGAAAGCATTTTTTGGATTGATTTTTCCATTGATTGAAAGTGGCTAGCACTTGACCTACACCTTTGCCTCAAATAAGGCCTAATTCTGGCTCTACCTACGATGTTGTCTTTTAAAAGCACGATAGTAGATTGGTTGTGGAGTGTAACAGTGAAAGCTGAAGGCTGCCAGTAACTTGATTTTTTTCAAATGTGCTCAAAAAAAAAGCTGACAGATTGGAGTTTAATCACACTGCCAGACTGGAAGTGCAGAATAGCAAGAATGTGTGAAAAGAGCCCAGACTTGGCAATATATTCTACTGTGAAGCACACCAAGTATGCTGATTGTGAGGGGAAGAAAATCAAATTACAGTATGCAAATTAGATTAAAAGTATGTAATTTATTTAGAGTAAGAGAGTTGATGAATTAGCTTAAAGATGCATTTGTGAAACTGTTTTGATTTGAACATTTCCAGGGATTTGTTCTATAACTAGTCCTTGCACAAGCTCTATTTGTTAGGATCCTCCATCAAAAACCTTTTGACAGTCATGTTTACACACACTCCATCCACAGATTTTGGACCAGATGGAGGACAGCTCCTCCTGGCACCCGGTCTTACAAACAATCTCTGAAATCCACAAACAGGACATGGAATCCAGTCTAATGAATTGCTGCTGCCAGTTGTATTTCGACACTGATGTGAGCTGTCTACTGAGTATGTGATTACACTACACCGAACTGACACACATAGAGATTTTTCCATTTAATGTTAGTCATGCCTTTTATGACTTTCAATTTAATTTAAAAAGCCTAGATTGAGGGTTATGATTTTCCAGTTAATGATTTCATACTTTGCTTCAAATTCGTCTTTTTTTCCCCCCACATTGTCTATACTTTGGCCCTTTACCCCACTACACTTGTATATTCGGATACACTGGCATGTATATGACATATCTGGATATGCTACCTTAGGTAAATAACACTCTTGCGGTGTCAAAATGTGAGATGTCCAGAATATCAAGTAAGATCACCTAAACATAAATATGTTACGAAGAAGCTCCGACTGCAGTGATGAACATTTTCTCGCCTCGACATGTCAAAAAGTTGAGAGAGTCTCCATTTGGTGGCAGTTAAGCATATTTTCATCTCTTGGAAGTGAACTTTTCATTCGCTGATGGTTAGGAGATCAAGATCTAGAAAAAAATAATATTGGCAAAAATGACCCGGTCCTGCAACAGTAGAGAAGTGTGTTTTTTCCCATTGTGTCCTATATGCATGTAGAGTCACAAAAAAGCAGGAAACACAACAAATATATAGTTAGAATCGGGCCTGGTGATGATGATAGATTCTTAGGATATTGTTTTATCATTAACATTCAACTGAATCAATTTCAACAACAAAGATGCATAAACAAGGTATGTACTGGGTGTCTTATTATAATTTTTCATTTAAATATCATCATCTACTTGATCACTCTGCCTCATCTGCATTTGGGTCCAACTCCACCTCAACATAACATAAAAAGGGTGTTCACCTCTACGGTGTGGCTAAATCTGCAGAGCAGCGTGGTACAAAATTCCCCCACAGCAACGTAAGTATTCTAATACAGCAGACATTTGATGGTTATTGTCGAGGATGGAACAATGAGCTGTTGGGTTTAGGGACCATTTACTTTACAGGTCTTAACATAGAGTGTGGTACAAAAGCAAAAACAGTGTGACATAGCCCACAAAAGTATAATGTATAGTTGTATACCTGTCATTCACTTGTCACAATAGAGATAAATGAAACCTTACCGAGTTAAGACTGTAAAAGTATAGGCAGAATAAAGCAGTTTTGAAAATTTAGACCCAAACATGAAACATTTGTTTAAAACTATTTCGGGGGTAATCACACTTTTATTTTAAGGGAAGATTTTAGCTAAAAAAAACCAACATCCTAATAACATGTGCTTTCAGAATAAACAGTATAGATGTTAAGATAAGAAAGTGTGAGAGCAGGTTTAGGTTTTGGAAAGTACCTGCAATCTGAAATAATCAACATTGAGTGTATTGCTAAGAGATCATTTCACAACAGAGTTTTTTTTTTTAGTTACCATAATCTTTAAATCCCTTTTTGACCATTGCAAAGCAATATTCAGAGGCAATGATTTCTTAAATGGGATTGTTTTATATGAAAAACCTAAAAGAAACATGAAACTAAGGTACAATTGCCAGACTAGTACTAATCCTGCAAAAGAAAGACGAATCCTGGAGCATCAAACACATATCTCTGCAAAGTGCCTTGATTGGTAATTAAAATAGCTCAAGACAGGCAGCAGATTACAGAGCTGGCAAAGCTGCTGCTTTTAGATATTTGTGAAGACACTGGGGTATGATTGTGGATTTGCCACTAAGACTTCCCATCTGACTTTACAGATATTCTTCCAAATGTCCTTGATATATCTCTCTCTCTCTCTTCCTCTCCAACTCCTTCCAGCTTCCCGTCTCTCTGTAGACGAGATATTTCTGTCACATGTCCTCATTAAATCATAGACCAGCTAGATTTTTTATTTTTTTTATTTTGAGAAAATGCCTTCAAAGGAAACCTATGCACACAGAGACAGTGACAGGCACACACACTTTTGCTACTGCACACACACACTACCCACTTAGTGCACACAGAGGGTTTACTTAATCTCTTGTTAATGAAAAGAACATGGCGGAGTCCAGCCTATACAAATCCCCCGAGAAATTAATGCTATTTGAACAAAAAGCCAATTTAACAATAACACTGAATTTCCTCATCAATATCCCATAAAAGTCACTCTCATTATGACGAATGATTTTTGTTTGTGTACAAACTCAATAAAGCAGAACCGAGGATGAAACAACCTGAGTTTCCAGTTTGTCGAAAGTCCAATAAAAACACCACGAATGTCTTTTCCTCGAGATCATCAACGGTAATTATGTATGATTAAAACTCAGACAGGCGCTGAGAGGAGGCTTACGGATGGGGAAAGGAGTCAGAGCAACAGATGGGCCATGTTGTCAGGACAAATGGTACAATTCCTCAGCAGTGTTAACAAATTTGATGGTGCTACAGCAAGATGGTGGTTGTTAGAATCAGATTGACTGGTGGAGATGGGGGAAGCGCAGGGCAAGTGCTCTGTATGAAACTCACATTCAGAAATCTGGATATAAGTGCTGATTTCTCCATATAGTGTTGAAGTTTAATTTTCTCAGACTAAAAAGCAACAAATTGATCCTTTCCACTGTATTTATTAAGTCTCAGCGCAGTTGCACTGAGCCAGGACCAGTGATGCTGAGCTGTGGGTAGAACCTTGTATCAATGTTACATCGGTGTGTTGTGTGTGAATGTAAGGAACATTTCAGAAAGACTTTCTTGGTGGTGAAAACTTTGGATGTTTAAATCTGTGGTCAGATTAAAACTAGCAAAGCAGCTGGTAACCAAATTTAAATCATTTGTAGCATGGTTGAGTAGAGGCACGCAGGTCAGAATTGTAAAAATTAAACAAGTTTCAGATGAACACGTACCATATTTAAGTGCTACCAGGTTACCCTAGCAACAAGTTTTTACTCTAAGATGTGTCAGTGTTACCCTCGAGCCATGTCTGATTTAAAATGTTATATGTTTAGACTGTTCAAACCTCATCAAAATCATTCCAAACCAAACAAGATCAGTTTTAATAACCTTTTAGATTTTATTCCTAATCTTCATGATAGCTTCGAATATAATAAAATGTGTCTTTTTTTGTGTGTAAAATTAGCTTTATTGACGTTTTTGCACGTCAAAAGCACGTTTCACGCAAGTACCTACACTGGTCCAAATTACAATAAGTGAACATACATAAAGTATCAGTAAATTGATATTTGGTGGGCACTTAGTAATTTATTTGTCATATCATTTAGATATGTAATCCAAGATATTGTTTTTTATTTTTATTTGTATTGACATGTGTCATATAGCCAAAAATAAAAATGCCTGAATCTAAAAAAATAAATACTGGAAGTACAGCAATTCCGCTCACAAACCAAAAATGTTTACATTTTTATATCCTGTAAATTATCTTAATCACAAATGTATATGGTTGATCATCATGCGTAGGGAATATATGAATAAAACTTATTGTCCACTAATTTAAAAGGCCTTTCTTGCAAAAACTTGTAAACATGCACATACATTTTTTTAAAACCCATAACATTTTTACAGATGAAGCCTACATATAATTATTTAGATTTTAAATTAATTTGAATTTACAAAAAAAATAAAAAATAACTATTTTTTTTTTAAGTTTCACACTTTTAAAAATCTACTTAGCAGATATAAAAAAAGTTTAATGTGGATCTGTTGTTGAGCATGACATGACCAAAACATTAAATAAAGGACAAAAAGAAAAAGAGGAAAACGGACTACAAAATAGACTAAATTAAGTATGTGTGTGTGTGTGTTTGTGCATGTGTGTATGCGCGAAATACAAAACGTATCAGATGGAATCATTTCCAGGCAAACAAGCAGAGAAAAACAAAACAGAAGGACAAAAAAAAACAACATAAAAATGAAAACAAGAGTCAATGTGTCATGATGTTTATTTCTGGAAAATCAAACGGTTGAAGAGAGCCTAGCAAAGTCTGGCTAACCTTCTGCCGCTCCCTCTCCTCTCTCTTCCCCCCCTCAGCGCTCCCACCAAGGAGAATAAAATGCTTAAATCTCATCTGTGGGATGACCTTGACTGGCTGGGAGCTGAATTAAATTTCTGCGAAGAAGAGCGAGGTATTCAAGTGGCAAGAGTGAAAAGGATCATGTAAGGCATGATTGGAAAATTCAAAGCATCACTCGAAGGGCGCCGATACATAACGGATCACAACTGCCTTGACTGACGGCACCAAAGCAAATGTCACTCCTTATCTCTCAGTGTAATTCTACTGGATGTTTTATTGCATTTGCAGTATGCATGAAAAATAAGAAACTTAAAAAGGATCCAAATCAAAAACACTGGGCATTAAATCTTGGTGTAATATCACAGCTCTTATAGAATGTCAGTATTGAGACACGTTTTTTAAAAATATATAATTTATCTGCAATGCAAATGTTGAGGTCACCGAGATGATTTACGGAAGACAGTTTCTGGGCCCCCCGAGTTATCTCCATCAATAACCCGACTTTAAAAAATAAAGCTTTTCTATATTTAATAAATTATTTTTCTATTGAATTATACTCTTCTACACCTGCTATTTTGCTGAACAAGTGGAAAAAAAATCACCCGTGCCCCATTGATAGCAGATTATAATATGCCCATATTTCTTTTGTGTGCATGTGTGGGGAGGATTTATTTAAAGTCTGTCTGTCAGCACATGAGCAGAACTGCCTACAATTTTCTTTTGAGGATGTCACATATAGCATTAAGTGTTTTAGACTATAGATAAATGGTGAAGCAGTCATATTTTATATATTAAATTATTTACATCTTGCTGTATTTCATTCTTTTTGTCTTTCAGTCAGTTATTCTGAGATTATTCATGCCTCTGAGTCCCAATGACATCATGCTTTACAGCTTATGAAAGCCTTCAATCATCATTAGGGTAGTGTGTGGGAATTATTAGGAAGCTGGTGAACATTTTTGTCCTCGCAGTGGAAGGTTTTGAAGCAGGAACAAAAAAAGGGGGCAATTGTAAGGATTAAAGTGAAATTAACAAGGATAAATTGTAATGACTAAATGACTTGGTCGGAGTATTTCTAGAGCTGGAGTTCTTGTGGAGAGTTTCCAGATTGCAGTGGTAGGTATCTATTAAAGGGGCTCAAAAAGGAACAATTATTAACCAGCAACTGAGTTACAATCGGATAATTTAAACGATTCATGCGTGATCATGCCTGGTGCGATCTGAGCCGACAGAAAACCTATTGTAGCTCAAATTGCTAAAGATCCTAATGCGGGTTCTGATATAAAAATGACAGAATACACAATGTGTGGAGGTTTGTTGCAAATGGGTCTTTATAGCCTCAGACTAATTAAGTTGGAAATGAAATTCTCTAATGGCTGACAGAAATTGTCTATAGACTGTGTGTGAAAGCAGGCTGCAGACAGGGAGGAACGGGGAAACCTCATCAAGTTCCTGGGAGGATGGGGACGTCTGTAGCCAGAAGGATCCCCAAAAAACAACAACAAAAAAAAACAACTACAGAAAACCGTTGAGCCAACACAGAGACGAAAAGCAGCACGGGCCACTGGGTGGGGAAGAAGGCCAAAACCCCGAGGGTCCACCATACATGCTTAATTATACATTTTCAAATTGATATAAAAACATATTATCTAGATCAGTGTTTCTCAACCTTTTTTGGCCCAGCACCCCCCTAGCCCTTATCCAGGTCCCTCACCGCCCCCCACCAAAGAATTTGCAGACTACTTTGCACTGACTATTATTTTATCATTAATATTATTATCACTATTGTAGATGTTTTGATTTTTATGCTTGTTTCTGTATTTATCATCAATAATAATTTACCAGAGAACAAAAAAGTCATGGGAATAGAAATTATTCCGGACCACTTACAGCACCGGTGTTAACGCTATAAAATGAACGCTCTCTATCGTGGAATCACCCATGGAGGGATTTCTTTAATGAAATGGGTTCATTTTTCAGAGGGATACAAAGTCAGGGCATCGTCATTTTAGTAATTATATGTTTATAAGAGATTTTCTGTTGTCCTTCCATGGAAGCGTGCTGCCTTCAAACAGAAATAAAACACTTTTTAATATAAGTTGTTGCTTTTACATGATCACAGAACTGCCAAAACATATGTACAAAAATTCTCAATAAAACATAAAATAATTGAAAATCAGACACCAGACAAAGTGAATCACAGCAACGTCATCAGCCGGTGCAACGCTGAACTGATGCAGTGAAGCTGTAGTAGTAGGAGCGGAGCTGCACCAAAAGCTACAAATACTGAATAGAAGAAGAAGAGCTACCATTGATACAGTTGCAGCCAAGCATGTTTTAGTGTTACACAATACAGTTTTACCAAATTGCTCAAAGTCTAAACTGGTATTGTTGTGCATTTAAAGTGTAAAGTTTACCTTCGACCAAACGCCCACCAAATTTTGTAAAAATTTCCACCAGTGCCTCCTGCCGTTTTCCGAATGCCCCCTGGGGAGAGGTACCACCCATGTTGAGAACTGCTAATCAAGACGCATGAAAAAAAAAGAAAGGGGGAAGCCGAATTTAAATACAGAAAGATTTACGGACAGTAAATGTTTTTTCTAACGAAAACACAACACGATATGTGCAGAAGTGGAAGAGGAAAACAACGCCTACTCTGTAGATGAATACCTGTTCTCATTTTCTCTATATTGTGCCCCAAAAATGTTCTACACATATGCACAGACAAATGTCTTACAGTGTAAGTGAGACAGCTCAGAGAAGCAAAGAGGTGGCTCAAAGTACTGCTGCTGTAGCTGAACATTATGTAAGCTACAGTCACATTAAAATTTCATTATGTTCCCAACATTAGAAAATGTATGAAGGTAATAATCCTAATTCTTCTCCAACAGACTAGTTATGATCTCGATGGTACAGAGGTCAGTAGGCACCGGACTAGAAACCTGTCACTCATTTTTGTGGTTTGCTCTGCAAAAACAATTTTTTTTGTATAACATTTTTGACTAAGGAAGCTTAATGAAGGACTTTATGAGTAGATTTATGTTTGGTGTAAAACTAGAATGTACAGACTCATTCGATGAGTGAGAATATTACTGAAAAGTCTGTTCAAGTGAAAAACATTATACAGATTAATCAAAGACTGATGCTTTAACACTTATTTCTCTTACTCATTATGATTTTCTGCTAAACGAAAACATGTAAAAAGAGAATATTATATCAGATCAATAAAAAAAATAGTTTTAAAACATGGGCTTAAAAAAGTAAGTTTAATACCAGCTGGAAGGTTGTTATTTTCAAAATGTACTTTTAATCTAACAAACAAAACTCATCCGGCCATATTTTCTGATTTATTGAATATGACTGTAGTAAAACCAGAATTTGTTTTCAGAATTGCTGTTTACATTTTATTTAAAAAGTGCAAGATTAAAAAAAATTCTCAATGATAAACTAAGAATAATAAGTCATATCAATGAAATGGAAAATGGTGGTTTTCATAATTTAATCTTAGAAGGCAACAACAAAACATTAAAAAAGAAGGCCGAACTTGGGGCTACAAATAACAACCTGCCTTTGATTTTGTCTACCAAAAACGCTGTCTTTCTAGGTGAAGTAAAAATGCCTCCTTCTTCTTTGGATGTAATTCAATTTTAATCCAATGTTCCAATCAAGTCTCCAAATATAAAAATACCAAAAACAAAAATCTCTAAGAAAAAAAGGCCTGTGAGGATGTAGCCCTGTGCGCCATCCGTTCACAAATTAAACTCTACATGCGTGGTATTATCTTTATCTCGAAGAGCTGTAATTGCAGGTGCAGGAAAAATCTGTGAAGAATGTAAATGAATTGCTGTTTCTCCAACTTCACACTGGCTCTCACGGCGTTATTAGCTTCTGCAGCTGTAATTAATTGACAGAGCGTCCTGCTGGCATGCAGGTTGATGTTTTCTGTTAGGCTGACTGCGTTTTTAATCAGGGCTAATTATCCATGTGTGTGTTTGGGTTGTTTAATGGTTAAACATCAGGGTAGGTTAGTGTGTGAACAGGTCCAGAATGGTGCACCCATGCACCATTGGTGTGATACGGGAAGGCAACATTTGTTTGCCACATAAGAACTTTTCCCCATTTTGAGATAGCAAGCCGTAATCTGTTTTTACTTATTTATATGAAATAATCCAACAGAAAGAATTGCACAATTTGGAAGTGGATAGAAATGGAGGTGTTTTTGAAATGTTTTACAAAAAAGAAAGGATGGAATGATTTGTATTCAGGGTTGCATGGAGTTGCAGCTGTTGGCTTCGATTCTTTGCAGCAAGAGGATCCTGGTTTTAAATCCTGGCCTAAGGTCGGCATGACTTTTCCATCTTTTTCCCATGCAGACGTGAGTTCTCTCTGGGTACTCCAGCTTCCTAACACAGATTAAAAATATGACTTCTAGCTGAATTAGTCACTTCAAATTGCCCTTAGATATATGTGTGTGCTTACATTGTTGTTTGTCCTGCATGTCGCTGTGATGACCTGTGATAGACTGTCAAACTGTCCGTGCTGCGCTCAGTGTCTTGTCCCATAACCGCTGCAGATAGGCAGCACCACTTATCCGTGAGAGGATTAGTGACTTTAGACACGGGATGGATGGATATGTGCTCACATTCCTCAGTCAATACTTTAGAAAACCGCTTTTTTCTTCAAAAACAGTGTTAAATTTATGAGATCTGGAGTATCTCTCCTCTTGTTGCACTTCTACAGACGTTTTGCTTCGTTTCAATGGCAAAATAACTTAAGCTCATTCGCACTGGGTCGGGTTTAGGGAAATTGACAAGCATTTTAAACTGGTTTTGTATGTCGTTTTAAATCATTTTGTCAATAAAATTTTGTAGAATTTATTTGTGGATTACTTGATTCTACTTTGTTTTTGTTATTTTAACCGGCTTGCTACATTTCCAAATTATTTCCTTTCAAAAATATCTTGGGATATGATTTAGTGCTTTGGATTGTCCAAACTGAATTACCTAGAAAAAAACTAAAACAAAAACGCAGTTGAAAGTCTTTTTGAAGTTAAACCAAAGTGAACAGCTGTCTGTCTGTAGATGTGCCTGATAAAGCCATACCTTGAAAAGATTTGATGCTATTATTGATTCTGCAACGTAATGATCAAGAGACCAATAGAAATGCAACACATTATTCTTCTTTAAAAAAATGAAATAAAATTTTTCCTCTAAAACTTTAAAATTATGTACCACTTTCTGTTGTTCTACCTCATGAAAATGAACATTACAAAATGTGGAAAAATCTTATTTTTTCCAGGTAACGTAGGCAGACGATACAATTTGAAAAGCGACATCACTTGGTTGTTGCAACGTTGTACAGTTTGTAGTTTGGTCAGATTTTGCTTTTCCTAACAAAGTTTTTATTAACATATTAATGTTCTTTCGTGGCAATTTTGTAATGTTAACATACATACCATACATCCAATTGTAAATTGTAATGTAAAGCCTATTTTGTAAATTCTAAAAGTAAAAACAATCAAAAGAACACTTTGCATTTTCTACTGTCATGTAGAAAATGCATGACATTTGCAACACCAAGAATGGTGTTGCAAATGAACAACACCATTCTTGGTTCTACTCTTTTTGGTGTTGGATAACCAGTGTTTCCTGGAACAGCGTTCCAACAATCTGTTCTCATCTTCGCCTTCGAGTTAAGCTGCTGGTGCAGTTCCCCTTCGTTTAACGTGATGAGCTGGATGAGATTTCTCTGTCTTTTGGCAGCAGAATCGCACAAGGAGGCAAACACAAGTTTTTTTGTTTTTTTTTCCAAATGGGCACATGGGTCAAAAAACAAAAGACTTTTGAATCTAAATAGATAACTAAATGTTCTAGAAAGGTTTTCTTTTCTTTTTTTAACAGCCATCAAAGTGGATACACATTTCAGGACAGAATTTTCTGAGTTAGCAGACATCTGCTGCATGTCTGTCTGTAATTGTCTAGTGACTGAACAAGCAGAGGACATTTATCACCCTGTCTTCTCTTCAGGCAGACAGATGACATCTCCTCCAACACCTTCACCCACACCTCCCTGGATCTTCTCTGTTGCCTTCGTATAACAGCTTCTCTTGTGTTTACCTCCTCTCCACAGCTCCTTCGCTGTTGGTTCTCCTCCATGTCACACCCATTTTCTGCTATTTATAATCTGCTCTCCTCAGCTCTTTTTTTGCAGGTCTCTCCAGTCTTTTGTTCCCTCCCTTTTGGAAGTCTCCTTTCTGCTAGTTTCTTCCCAGTTCTCCAACAATCACCTAACAACTTTCTGTGTTGCCCCTTCCTGCACTTCACTGCAGCTTCAAGTCTTAATAAGCTATTTATCTAACTGAGTTTCACTGACTTTTTTAGGGGGATCTCATGACAAAAACTCTTATCTAAATGTATAAATCAAAGCTAATAATATGCTTACTAGGAAATCTTACTGTACTATTTTTTCTGTAGCTCATTACTTCACTGGCAGATAGCAGAAATAAACTAATTAGCAACATTAAAGGTGATAAAAAAAAAACACATTTTCACACAACATATTTGAATAAATTCACAAAGCCAAAAAATACACACAAACAAATACCTTAAAATATATTATCGGTAAATGTGGACTTTTTAAACACACAATCTATTATTTAAAACTTTGTGACACTAATTATATGTATTAGTGTAGCAGATTTAGAACTATCTTAGTTCTATTTTCCCTGATTGCTTTTCACAGTTGACACTAGTGACACACAGCTCATTTTACTAGCCCAGCAGGAAGTCCTGGAAACCCATTACACATAAGAAAGAAACAAAATGTGTTTTCATCATTTAAGAAAGGTAGTTTGAGCAAAGAACTCTTTAAATGTATATATAAAAAAGTTATATTTCACTTTTATTGGTAGAAAGGAGGAACATTTTAGTGAAGTTTGAAACAATAAACAAAGTAAGTATGGTTGCCAGTCTTCAGTCTTTCCTTCATTACTGAGATACTGGTGTTATTTCACAGTTTGGCAGCTCCCTGCTTCATTTATCACTAAGAATGTTTCTAAATGTTTCTGTTTGAACTAGTCATCAGCTCTTCTCCTAAAACCAGATTATATAGGGTGTAATGTTGCAGTGCATGTTTTTATTTATTTTTTGCTGTATGATATCTAGGGGCTATTCTGATTTTCTCATCGTGCAATGCAGGGGTGAGTTTAGGTCACAGGACATGAAGAATATGAATTAGTTTTGCTTGTAAAAGACCTAACTATATAAATATCAGGAGGGATGAGAGTTCCTCAGCTCATTCTCCTTCGCTGTGCCTCTAAGGTGTCCAACAGTTTCAAACAGCTGAATTTTTGTCTAACTCACATTATAATATCAATCTCAGATGAGCACAGCTACAGTATATTGGAACAACTATTCTGAAAAGTAGGAAGTTGGTTTATTTTAGAAAAAGAAAAAGTCACTATTAGAAAATACTCCAATGTAGAACCATGTACAACAAGCAATCAATATTATTCATCCACCCATTTTTTAAACTTACTTAATCCTGTTCACACTCACAGCAGTGCTGAGGGTCATTCTAAGGCCGAGAGACGATGTGCAGCCCAAGTTGTCGATACATGACAGGTTGAAAATATTTCAGCTTCCACATTCCCTTAATGTCTTTTACCCCTTAAAAACAAATTACAGCAAAATTACTATAAAAAGTGTATTTTTTTGGCCCCGGGATAGATAACATATTAGCGTCTCAATAAAGACTATAATTATGGAGAAAAATGAGGGGTTTTCCCCAATGTATAGGAGATAATAGAGAAGCAGTTCGGGGTTGGCATAAAAGTGTGAGGTTTCAGCCAGTCTCTGGGCCTGAATACGTAGAATATATATGTCAGACTTTATAGCCTACATTTTCTAACTCTCTTTCATGCTTTATTTGGAAACACCTCTTATAGAGCAATTAGCAAACAGAAATGGGAGCTTTATGAAAAACATAGTAGAGACTATTGGAAAAGACATTCATAAACATAAAAACCTTCGATTAGGATTTTTGTCCATCGGGGCAATGCAATTATGTTAGCAGAATTAAAAAAAAAATCTAATATTGGGTACAATTCTTAATTTGTAGATTTCTATTAAATGTGGGACACAATTAAAATAGATTTTTTTGCTGTTTTTTCCTGCTTTTTTCCAATTCTTCCACATTAAAAAATTCTGAAAAGCTTCAACTGGAATCCTTTTACAACCTTAAATTCTTACTTGTAAGCATTTCTGTTTACAAAAGTCTGAATGACCACAAATCAATAGTTTCATGAGGTGAAAATCCTCGTTCAAGGCGGCTGCCAAAAATGTTATTTAAGCTCTCACAATGGATTGTGATTTCTGTTTAAAATACTAAACATAACTAAATTAAAAAGAACAGTCCAAGTAAACAGAAAAAAAGGTAAACACATTCATTTCTTAGTTTCAGGTAGAGATGGACTTATATGCAGTTTTGTATTGATTTAGAAAAAGTTTATATGAGTGGCAATTCTTCAGTTCTCCAATAGAGGTCTGTTCTCATCTCAGAAATATTTTCAATCAGCAACATTTGTCTTTCTTATAAACCCAGAAAAAAAGCATGAGAGTCTTCTTCCAGCCGTGAGTGGGGAGGAGGAGTTGCTGCCATGCTTTACGCTCCGTACAAGCAGAGTGCTATAAAATCGACACATTCTTTATTTTTGCCTTTCTCTTGACACTTTTACAATTAACCGTATTTATACTCTAAACGCACTAAACCAAAGGCAACCGTGGTGAAATATTTATAACCGAGCACGCCGTCAGGAATTAACGGCGTAATTCACCGCTGCAGCTCGGCAGGGCGGGCGGCGTTTATTCCGAGGTGTTGGAGTTGCGTGTGAAGGTTCTCGCAGGTCAGGACCGCCACCGTATAATTTCCGCCTCGTCTTTTTCAGCTCATCTTCAACACGTTTCCCCACAGCCCCTTCTTTTTTGTGCTGCTCTCTCTTTTTCTGAAGCAAAACTTTGTTGAGTGCTTAGCATTAAAGTGACAGGCCCTAATAGAATAAATAAGGCATCTATTTTTACCGGGCTTCTGGCAGGATGTTCGTTACACCGCACACCGGCAGGCAAAGCTGTACAGGAGGTTGGTTAAGAGCTGACACCTGGCTCAGCGGGGAAGGGCACTGAGGGGGCGGAAGGAGGCCATGCTGATTTAGTTAATATAACTAGCAGAGTACAACAATAAAACTGGGAGCTTCGACTCTGAGAGGCTTTGCTGGCTGCTCTGTTTACTTCAGACTTTTTTTGCTTGTTGAACAACGCGCATCGGCATTGTTTTTTTTCCCTTTCTCTGACATTTAACAATTAGACGAGCTTTATAATGTCACTTTCTGCTGGTGAAAAATGTTCCAGTTTAAACTCCTGCTGGAGAGTTCTGACACATCTCCAAAGTATTTGGAGCTGCTCTGAGGCGAGCGTGGTCTCTGCAAATGTTCAACGACAAGCTACTCGGTAAGCGTGAGAAAAGGCAAAGTAAATTAGGCTAATCATATTCAAAGATTTTGGAAAACTGAGTGGCGCTACTAAGTGGTACTTTCGAGACGTCTGGAGACATTTCTTGGTAGACTTTTATCTACCCACACAACCCTTAAAGAATTTTCTCTATTTTACAAGTGAGAAAATTACTCTTTCAAAACTTTAAGTACTATCCCTATTATCATCCTGTTGCTTATTTGCCTTTATTTTCAATAGTGGAGGAAGACGCAATTAAAAAAGGCAAACATTTTATTTTTGCCTTTTATTTCACATACTCACAGCAGTTAAACATTAAATTGAATATTTATACTTTGGAAGAGAAAAAAAAATACATAAAAGGTATACATCTATATATGTGCACTGACTATTGTTGAAATAAAAGTGAGGTAATACTGTAACCTCTTGTGATCTCTAGGAAAAACTAAAACATCCTGTCCTAATGCAGCAGGAATTATATTCCAGACTCTTGATCATCCACTATTTCAAACAAGACTTCATCAAAAACATCAAAACATTAAAATTCCCCTTTCCCCCTTCTCCTAAACTTGATGGATTGATCTGGAAATGTCTTCTTTGCTTGGGAAGCTCAGAATTATATTTCTGTGACATCTGTGGATTCAAGAGTCTCTACAGTATCCAGTCAATCATTCTTTTTCTCTCATCGTGGTTCACACCCTCACTACTGTACGCCTGCAGACAGGAGGGACTGAGTGTGTCAGTTATTCTGTTTCCAAGGTGGACCATGGCTGAATATGTTTTTAAACCCCATTTGTCAAGAAAAAAAAAAAAACAGAAATCCACACATTTAACAGACATAAAACTTTGTCCACGTAATTGTGCTTGCAGTAGCGGGGAACAGCGCTCCCATCCCAAACACAAAATGTTTCGGCTGTTGCCACAACTTCTGCCTTTAAGTTCATTGAACGGCTCTTGTTGAGAAGAAACGCTCCATGAGCTGCAGGCAGAAAGAGGAAAACATGCAGCCTCAATCTGTCCCTCTGCTCTGGATCAGGCAGCGGCTCCATCACGTTGCTATAAACAAACAGTATCAGGTCTGTCACCTGAGGAGCATCCCTCAAACCACAGGTACAGCCTACCTCTGGTCTGCGCTCCCATCCACTGTCACCTACAGCGGTTGTTCTGTTGTCTCTCCTATCCTATCTGTGCCCTCTGCTGTAATAGAGCTAGCAGAATTTGCGCTTTCTGTCAGGCACGTGTGCATTTGCGATCGGAAGTTATAACTAGACCAGATCTGACAGGAAACTTTTGGGAACCTGGGAAACAATGTTGGCTGCACTGTTTCGCAAGTTGCTCAGGATTGACATTCGTAGCAGGCGAGTTCTGTGATCAGGACCTGTGGCTGGAGGTGGACAGAGGTGAATAAAATGAAGATACCGCTGCAGAGCCTCCACTGCTGAAACAGGAATCGGCCTACGGCATTAGGAGCTCAAATCCAAACACGTCACTCAAGCAGATGCCTAAAATATCAATGATTTGGACTGCACCACATAAAGCCACAACTACCACAATTCAATCATTTAAAAAGTCCCAAAACCTATGTACATTTTAATAAAGCTGTAAGTTAAACTACTTACTAACTTTAGTGAAACAAAGAAGTAATTTACTTTATTTCAGGTTCTTGTTCTGTACCACAGGGATGAAGAAAATCCTTTTATTCATTTTTTAAAAATACATTATATTTTCCTGTTTTGTTGATGATGCTGCCTGACATTTAATGGGGTGTAAGAGAATCAGAACAACAACCCGGAAATGTAACTCTGGGTCATCAGAAGACGAGGCAGGGTTTTGATGGGAATGACGTAGAACCAGAGAGCTTTCCGAACACATTACAATAACCGGACCTCCAAACAGGAGCTGCCTGCGACAGAAGCAACTTTCACATCATGAGCAGTTTCTCAATGTAATAAATTGTCAAAACATGTAGGGAGCAGCAGCGGCTTTCATGCTAGTCCTGTCTGAGCTC
This sequence comes from Micropoecilia bifurca, assembly GCA_903067075.1. Classification (NCBI taxonomy): domain Eukaryota; kingdom Metazoa; phylum Chordata; class Actinopteri; order Cyprinodontiformes; family Poeciliidae; genus Micropoecilia; species Micropoecilia bifurca. The sequence continues at coordinate 34,116 of CAEGAF010099993.1, forward strand.
TGGCGTGGTAATTGAGGTCATGTGTCTGACAATAGGAAACTTACATCAAACCCCAGAGTAAAGAACAAAGTGCTATTAATCACCAGGACAAGGCATCATGACCAAAAGTAGATGAGGACACACACACACACACACACACACACACACACACACACACACACACACACACACACACACACACACACACACACACTGCCTGACCATGGTTAATGAGCTATGGCTGTGTCTACACATCATGACTTCTACAGGAATTTTATTGTGTGGTTTTCCGGTTTATGGCTCATTAGAAAACAACTGATTAAAATCTTTATTTAAATTTACAGTATAGTTTATTTGTATGTTTGTTTTTTGGCCCCTCACCAACCAATCTCCAATGCATCGACTAAGCCATAAACCATAGTTATTTCTAATAATGATTCTCGCAAATGTCACTTTTAACCATGAATTTAAAATGGTTAAATTGAGGGTTGACAACCTCAGGTCAAACACGTACAGGGTTCAAAGTTGGAAAATCCTCTTTTTCTCGTTATGTTGAAACACAAAATCGACACGCAGGGCCCACTCCAAAAAGGGACCGGTCACGTCGGTGACCCAATCAGACAAGAATCAGACGAAGATCAGCCTGGCTTCCCCCTGAATATGGAGGCAGGAAGCTGCAGTCAGGCACATCTTGTATTTGGAGCAAAGGCTGGGGACATGGATCATCAAACTCTCCTGTGAGCTCATTACTCCCTGCAAAAGGGCAAGATATTTCCAAGATGCCGAGAAGAGATTAAGAAAGATGACTCTGATTTCAAGTTTTTGCCAATGGAATCAATTTTGTTTTCCTCAAAACAGACGGTTCTGAGCCGAGCTGAAACACTTATCCACTTTGATTAAGCCACTTCGCATCTTCACAGCTCAGTGTAATCGCTATGCTACCATTTGACAGGACAGAGGGGGATTCCTGACAGATTTCTGCCAAAATCTTAGACGAGCAGAAACGCAGTATCGCATGGACAAAATCCGATGTTTTATTTTAATATTTGACCGACTAAATACAAAAGATTAAAAACACATAATTTTTTGTTTGCGCTTTTAAAACCTGTTTCAGTTAGCAATGTGAGAGCGTCTACTTCTATCCTGCCTCAATTTGAAAGGCATTGATTCTCTAAGAAAACAGCCTTGTAAATAAATAGCTAGAAACCAAAGAGTGCATGTTTTTCAGCTTGTGTTTTCTCCTTCACCCACACGTCACAATTCAAATGTCCTAGACAAGTGCATTCTATTCAAAAACCACATTTGAATATACTCCTTTTATTTTGAAGGAAACTGTGGCCGTTCCTCTGTTTGGGTAGCGACTTCAGCACCTTTGTGTGTTGATTTCGGTTTGTGCTACAGAGGGATTTGCAAAGAATGTTTTAACAATGCTTCAACTTCTGTCTAAGCGCTGCACAATGTCATAATTGTAAGACAGGCAGGCACATTATTAATCCTATAAATGACCTTCTGAAATGCTATATTTGTTATTTCCAGTTCTGAATTCACACTGACACCAGTAATTATTTAGCCTGGTGTACTGAGCCTCCCTTCGGTGACAGTGTTGTATATATCAAAAGGAGAATTGAACATGATTATTTTTAATCCAATTTCCAATCATTAATTCTATTATTAATTCCATCATTAATGGTACTAATCTGTTCATAAGAGTATTAATTCCTGAAGTCAAAAGTAAAGTGTCTCTGTGTAGAACAGACAGCCTGTTGGCAGAGATTACATCTCCTTCTTTTGACAAATGTTTTTTTTTTTTTTTTCTGGGAAAAAAATACAGAAAGATTTTATGAGGTTCAGTAGTCAGTATTGTATGTCCAACCTTTTTATTCAACTGAAATGACTAGTTATGACAAGCTAATGAGACTCTGTCCAACACAGTTTAGGAACATTTAAGGTTCTTTGAGAATGATAGAGAGAAAACTAAAGTTATATATAACCGAGAAGGGAAACTGTACTTTTTCTTTTTTCACAATCAGTATAATTATTATTTTTAAATGAGGCTACTTAAATGGGTCGACTTACTCAAGTGTTATTGTGAGCAGTTGAAGATAAGTAGGTAGTTACATAAAGACTCTTTTTAGACAAAGAAAGCTAGAGGAGCAAAAGTGATACAGGACAAATTTATACAGCAAGAAATATCCTAAAATCAATGAGATTAAAATGGCTACAACTGTCTCTGATCATAAGTGAGTTAGTGTTAAAAAACCCCCTCAAAAGAACAACAGCAACAAAAGTATACATCATATGGCTGACATGTCTTCACAATACAAGGAAAGCTGTGACATCGATTCTTTGATTGCTTGTTTCGGGAAAACTTCAAACCCTTTAGCACCCTTTAGTTTGACTTCTTCAGTTGTAATAATGCAGAATTTACCTCAAAGCAACACTGATCAATGACCACGATGTGGCATGGCTGTTGTGTGTCGCAAACTGTATCTAGAGTAGACAACATGCCATAAAAACATGTTTTGATCATGTCAGATAAAAGAAGTGCTGACAGGCATGGAGCTGTCGCCTACTGAGCGTAGATAAATCGTTACGTTAAACGAGACACAGTTAACAGAACTTCAAGCCTTACAGTAGACAAGAAACGTGGACTCTGATCATTAAAGATAAGTTGTGTGCTTGGCTACGAAAAGTGATCAAAACAAAAGGGTTTTTTTGGTTTGCTTTGTCTTTTTAATCTAAAATAGCTCATGTATAAAAAAGTAAGTAGTAAAAGTTTTCGGTCATTCAGAAAAGTTGTTCAGTCGCACATACAGTGAATATTGAAAGAGTTCTAGAGGCAACATGGTAGCGAAAACCTCAATTAGGCAAAGGAGCCAAGAGTTTACACCAGGTGTAGGTTAGTTCCAGATATTTTCAGATAAAAATATCATGCAACATACATGATCAACTCCTCTTTTAATCACAAAACAGCACTAGGTTTTCTATTCCTTTTAAATCACACATACCAACACAAACTTCATTGTCCTACCTTTGCTGATGTCCTGGTACTCCAGCCACAGCTGTCTCTGGACTTGTTTGTTGGGGTACCAGATGGTGCAGGACTCCTGGAAGCCATAAACGGCCTCCTGCACGTAGTGGTTCCCAAACTCCCTCAGGATGGAGACAAAGTCGCTCCGCTGCGTCGCCCCGTCTAGAGAATGGATGGCAGAGCTGAAAGCTGGAAGGAAGGAAACCAGATGTTCAGCAGAGGTTAATATAGTCACATTTATAGTTGGTTTGTACTTATTGGAAATGTAGAACCAGATCAGATTTTGTATTTTGAAATACTAATTAGAATTTCTAAATCTTTTTTTTTTAATAATGGTAAATATCACAGGCTAAATAATGCTCAACTTTAATAGGATACAATAAAACACAAAAATATGAAATGAAATATCTTGCCACAGATAGTTGCCAACTATCTCGCCAGATAGTTGTGGGACATAAATGTTTCGCACAATTAAACATTTCCACAAAGGTTGGATGCAAAAGCCTCTGTGCTTTGGGGCTAAACAGTCAAGTAGTAAGAAAAAAAAGTCACCTGTCCTGATTGAGAAAATATATTGCAGTTAAATTAACAGTAACTTACATCATTCTGACTTACTATGATAAAGCTAACAGAGCTACGACATCCGCATTTAGGTAATCGAGGAACTAATCTCTGATGGTATCGCCTGCTTGAAGAACACCACTAAGCCCATGAAACAGATCTATCAAAGACTCCACTTGAACCAACATACCGATCTATCAGCTGAGACTGTGACACAACAGCTGCAAATGACAAACAGCGGAGCCCTGCGGTGGACAGTGAGGGAACCTAAGGAGGTCACTGGTGTTTCTCTGCACTCTGTCCAGAATTTGCTTCAGAGCCACAGCAGGACCAGGGCACTGAACATTGTCAAATATTTCTCACAACCTCCACGTTAACCTTTGACATTCGGTTTAACTCTCCATGCTGCCATCAGATAGTTTGTGCAGCATGAAAAGCGGAAGCAAACTGCTCCGCAGCCTGGTGCCAAAAGCTGTTCAAATACTCTATGTACTTTACTGCATTCATTTCATTTGCCTGATCTATGTTGTGTTTTTTCCTACTTATGTTTTATCTGTTTAATGCTTTTTAAATATTCATTTCTTTTATGCAATGCGGTGGACCGGCGATATGTCCAGGGTCTTGCCCTGCCTGTCACCCAATGACCGATGGAGATGGACATTATGACCTTTCCAGGATACGTCGGTATGGACAACTTGCATGTTATTGTTTACAGCTGGAAATTTTGCACATGCGCACAACGCTGGAGGGCAAAAAGACTATTCTTTTACATACCAACCATAGCTGCATTGCTGCTGTAGAACAATTTTGTCAACTAAATGAAGTATGGAGATGTGGGCATTATTAATTTAGTGCAGTGCACCAGAGCAAAGGGAAAATAACACAGATTGAAGAACAACATTGAAGAACTCAAAACCACCTTTTCCTCATCATAGCAACTGACAACATCCAACACCAAAAAACACTCATGTAACACAGAGGAAAAACAGAACACCCCAATTTTTTTTTAATCCCAAGTACGTTTTAATGTATTCTTTTGATGTCATTAGAGGAGAGCTGAATTTTCCCATTTAATCCAGTTTGTCTCAGTTCAGCAACTGCAAAGAGGTATTTATTATCAGAGCGGTGATGTGGAAGCTGATGTCAGGTGTTTGACACCGAGCGTCTTACATGGATTTAAGTGGACATCTGAGTCATCTGCTTACTATTCATGAACTCTTTCAACCAAAGAGTGAGGATTATCTGCACTGTCCACTCATGGATATGGGCAAGCTTGGGTTCACATTTAGAAGAAGATGGAAAAATAAGTAAAATGTCATACATTTAAATCTGTTCAAAGCCGAAGCCGTTTCAGAAGCACTCCGTGTATCACAACCTGGTTTTGGAACATGTATGGAAATCTAATTATATATATATATATATACACATACATACACACATATGTAGTCCATTCAATCTCACACAGAATATAATGAAATGATATAAATCTTGTTCAATGCAAGCTCATATTTTTTTTATTTAGCTGTAGAATAATCAAGTTTTTAACAGGATACAGGAAATTTAATTTGTGGCAAGATTCGTTCTTGCACTTGAGTCTTATTGCTCTTCTGTATTAGTTCTCTCCTGGGCTAGAGCTAATAGCTAATAGCCATAAATAGCCCGCAGTCTATTTTAGGACAGGTGTTGGATTTACTTTTAATGACCCTTATGAAGACTGAGGGTTCAGATGTAAACACTTTGTAAACTGTAATTTAAAATCTAATAATATGTTTTTTGAAAGAATAACACAAACTGAACACACAATATCCACAATAAATCCACAGCTGAAAAGAACAACTTTAATTGTACATCTGAAGTTAAAACAACAGTTGTCAACTTCATAATCAACAGCTTCAGTTTCTCTAATATAGTTTGCCTTTATCTGAGTTAGGCATCCAAATGACTAAGAGCCATTTTAGCTCAAAACGTTTGAAGCTAGAGAATAAAAGTACTTTTGTTTTCTATGAAAAATGTTAGAAGATAGAGGCCTATACTTTAATTTGTTCTTATAAAATTAGATATAGCTTACAGATGGATGTTGAATATGTTGATTCCAAAAGTCTTTATTAAAGGAAAATTTAAATAACTGTTTTTTTTTTTACAACTTAATTAAAAAAAACTTTAATAATAAAATGAGATGACAATATTCATACTTTCTTAGATTATTATTATAGCAAACTATTTTATCTGGATCTTATAGTGCAAGTATAAATATTGATGTGAAGACCTCCTAAAGTACAAGTGTTTATTCTTCAGCCTTATAATACTCTGGATCTTCATTTCCTCAGCTGACAGTCTTTAAGGCTCTTCTTCCTCATCACCTTCCTCCACAGTTGGACCTGTCCGCCCTCCAACACACTTCTCTCCACTTCACTGGCTCCAGTCCTCATCGCTCAGCAGTTCCAAGCTTTAAACGCATTCATTGCCCCATCTCTATCGTATCGATGCATCTTTTGAAAATTTCTCTAGTTTCCTGGGTGTTCCTTGCCTGTGGGTCAGAAAACTCACGAAAAATATGACATGAAAAAAATTGATATTTTTTTAAGGCAGATGAGCCCTGTTTGGAAAAATATACTTATACAGTCGAATGAGATATCGACTCATCAACTTGAAAGTCTATATCAGGTGCTAAGAGTTATCAAAATATTTGAGTTCCATTATGAATATGGATGTGGTTGATAAGCATTGACTAGTTAGTCATATCAATACATCGTCTGTGGTACCATTTCTCTGGTTTACATAAATGCTTTTACTGATATGGATACAAAGAAGCCAGAATGGTAGAAGATTATTTTGGTTGTGAATCACACAATGTTTCCACTCCCCCACCAGTAACTGCCCTCTGCTGGACAACTGAATAAAAGACTTCAAGTGGTTTATTCTTGCTTAAAAGGAAGAGAAATGCATATGATTTTGATTATTTCTGGGTTAAAAATTAAAGTTGCACGACAGATAAATCTTCTAACAGCAACTGGCAAACTACAAGCAGCACATATGTTGAGCTCTACCCAAGCAGATAGCCCGACTAATTAAACGGCAAACTTAAGCCTCTTATACCATCCGTGTTGCTCTCTAGAGAACAGAATGGCAAACTAAGGATCACATTCTGAGCAGTGAAGACAGTAAGCACTAATTCTGCATAAGTGCAGGACAATATGGAATATAAAGGGTCAACAAAGCATTCTAATTTTAACATTACTTCAGAAATAATAGAAATATTTAATGTTTTTACCACTTCAAATGAACAAATATAAATCTTATTCTTGTTTTTGTCTTAATATGTTTCAAATATTATACTAGCATAAAACAGTCTTGTTTTTCATACCACAAGAATCTACCTATACATGCATCAGGGTTAGAAACTACATTCTAACTACTTCCTATAAAATCCCAAACTATTTCTTCCACAAACACAAATTGAACACCATAACAATCTTCATCATAGTCATTCCTAAACACTAGTTGGTTTGCGTCGCTTTAGCCCTGCCCGCTGAAAATAGGACATCACATGTTCTAAGAGGTTCTTCTTCTTTGACTCGCTTAATCACGTCAGGTTGAAACCGTGACGACAGTTTGAGGTCATGTAATCCTGACTTTACAGAATCCTAACCTTTCTAATCTCCCCCCACCAAACTGGACAATGATGTAGCTCAGTGTCTCCTAACTCTGGGGCACCAGGGTTAGGAAAAGTGTCCTGCATGTTTTGCAGGGCTGCATGTTTTGGATGTTTGACTCTTTTGATACATTTTACTACAGTTCTGGAAAAGCCTGTTAATCTGCCCTCAATAGAAATCAGGTGGGTTGAAGCAAGAAATCATCTAAAATATGCAGGGAAATGTACCTTCAGGACCAGGGTTGGGGAAAAAACAAAACAAAACAAAAGAAAAAAAGTTCAGCTACCAGACGTACTGCCCAATATTAGAATTAGTTTTTAATTGTAGAAACAAAATGAGTGAAACAAATTGAAAAGAGTTTGAAAATGAGAGAAAAAGCAGGGTAAAGAACGGATTGATTTAGTTTGAATATATATGAACTAATTGCAAAAATAACTAATCAAGAAGCGTGTGTTTTCACAAGCTAAGAGGCTGCCATTATCTGATTAGAGACGAGTGAACTCAACGAGCGGGGAGGAACAAGGACATAAAAGGCTTGTGAAGATGTGTTTCAAATGCTACATTGATCAGACTATAACAGAACGTCCATATGCTCGGCGAAATTCTTGCTCAGCAAATATTGGAAAGCAAAACTGCAATAGCAGTTTATCATTCTGATTTTCAGGGGAAGCAGTATTAATATCTCACAGCTCACGCTTCACTCGCTCTAACTTCTCCTCCGAAATTAAATTAGGAGGCTGCTGAAGTGAGAGACAGAGAGCATAGTGAGAATGAGAGATGGGGGCTTTGCTATCAGATGTAAAAATCAGTAGGCTCGCCCCTCCAGTGCCTGTTGAAATATGATGAGCTAAAGTGGGAAATGGGACTTAAAAGAGGAAGAAAGGATGGAGGCTTTTGAGTCGCTTCTGAGGGAGGAGAAAATAGGAAGTGTGTCCTCAGCCAGACATCACAGACACTTTCAAATCAGAGCAACACCACTGGAAATGCATTAGAGGTGTCATGGCTGTATTTATAGAGGAGTGGCTGCACTCATCAGGTGAGAAACTATTTATGAGGGGTTTCAGAAAAAATACATTAAACTCGTGGAAAAATTAGGATTATTGGAAGACATTTACAGTCAGTCTGAATGCAATATTTCAGAAGATTGCGCTTCACCCTTTGAGAACCACTCACAAAAAGTCGTCATTTTTTTCTTCATGAAACAAGTTTAGCAGTACGAGACGTGTAAGAAAATCGTCAACCCTGACATTTGAGCTGCTAAAAGAGCTTACTAAACTACTTTAGTAAATCCCAGTCATGGTGACCATCTTCACTGACTGCAGGCTTCGATCTTGCAGAGAAAAAGCTTTAAAATACATGGCAGGTGATCAGATGCAGTGAAAAAACAAGAGAATGATGATAATAAAAAAAATTATTTATAACTACACGCCATTCAAGTCAACAATCTGTTTCCATTTTAACATGCAATAATATAGAGTATTTTTCTTTTCTTACCAACTTTAAGTTTTTTTTCTTAGTTTAATTTAGATAGACTTTCTCCTACAAGAACACTAATGTTTTTATAGTTGCACTTTTTTTTCACAGATGCCATGAAGTTAACTGCATCCCTATATACTGTTTATACTGTTTGTTGAGACATTTCAGAGAATCTACATAGTCATTTTCTGTGGTTTTGTGGAAAGCTCCACAAAAAAGAAAAAAAAGAGCCCCTCCTGAGCCCCTCCTCGAATTTGTGAAATAAAAAAAAATGACTCAAAGTTCATTCTTTTCTCACTACATTTCTGCCTTGAGAGTGTGGTTGTGGTGGGGTTACACTGTTGTGCTGCTACGTCTCTAATGAGCGAGGTAGTCTCGGCACCATGTCAACTCACATCTGAGACGAATATTTGACGTACAAGCTCTCCACTTCTAAGAGCTCACTGGACGAGCATCGCTGAAGTGCTCCAAGAAACAACAAATCAGCCGAGTATAGTTTAAGATTTAAAATAGAAACTTAACAAGGTGTGATCTGCTGTGTGCTGTGATATGTGATGTGCTTTAACTGTGAAATTAATCGACTACTACAAATCTTGATTCTCTGATGCCAGGTGGATTTTTAAAAGCTCTCATGGATGCAGGATATCACCAGGTTGATATCCTGCATCCTGCATTGCTTTTAATGAATGAACGGCTGCTGAGAGCACGTCTTCTGTTTTTTTAAAGAGGCTTTTGGCATGAAACATGAAAATACCAATGACTATACTGCGTTTATTTTAAAGAAGAGTTCATTTAAGGAAACGGCTGAACCTACACAAACGTAAATCCGGAGCAAAACCACACTGATTGTTTGTGCTTTTTCTTTATAGAGAGAGACGCTGCATATCAAAGCAGCAGGGAAGTGCAGAGGGAAACTTGAATAAAGAAGATAAACTTCAGTGTTCAGAGGGAAATCGCTTTAATGCCAGTAATGACAACTGATCTGGGAAAAAAAAAGTCTTTAAGGATGAATTTATTTTTGACACAGGAGATGGCAAGTCTCATCCCACTTTAATCATCACTCATCCCACTCTGACACTTCCACAGCTCCCCTCTATTATACAATGTATAAAGCCGTTTGAAGCACCCATTCCCCAGGCACAGCCTGTTGTGTGTTTCTATTTGCTTTTCTTGTGAGGCAATAACCTTACTTTTAAACTTTAGCACCCCATTACCAAGCCCTGGGTTCAGCGCATCATAAAAAGCACCTTTTTTATGTGAATCTTTGCTATTCAGAGCAGGCTTCCTCAGAGAAAAAACATGTTTATGTAGTTTAATTTTCATTTTGCTTAGACACATTACTCTTTTGCCTCTAGAAAAGTCAGATATTAAAAGGTATTAAGACTTATTACACACTCAGGTAAGGAGCTGTAATTGTGGCTACAAGAGAAAACAGATGATGTGCCTGCAGCTTCATGTCCTTCTTGTTTGAATGTGCTCCATGAGCATATTGTGGTTTTCTTTTACATTGATGCATACAAGAATATTTTATTTTGTGTGTAACATACATTTACCCACAGCCTGTTTCCACAATAACTGTGATGAGTGATTTCACAGCTACATTGAATATTTGCAAGGCTAAGAAATGTTTGAATGTGAAGCATTTTTCTTGTAAACTGTGACCACGTATTTTATCGCTGTGTATTATAATCACATTGCTGAGAACAGGTAATGTAATAGTTTGATGGATCTACATTTAGATCTCAAGAGTTTATGTGCATTTTTTTTTACTTTAGCTGTGAAGGATCCTTTTTAAAAACAGCCAGAAAATGTCATGTATGATCAAAAGAAAGTGGTGTACGAGCTCCGTTATCAAAATAAAAAATAAAAGAGCCAAGCTTTTGTGTTAAGAGGCTAACCTCGACATGGCTTTTTAATTATGATGTGTAATATATGACTGCGTTTGTCTTTGTGCAGACTGAAGAACATTTTCCTTTAGCATAAAAGTACAGTAACACTTACGTAATTTCTTCCATCTCATTCTGCCTTTACATGTATTACGATATTTAGATGCTATGAATAAAGAACACTTTCACGCCTTTTGGTCCATTTTATACTGCAGCACATGCAATTTGATCTCCAGCTAAAATCAATGGCAAGATTTTAATTTAAATCAATACTATTAAAATGGCACAGTAGCGACCCAATGTAATGATACTTAATATCATGCTGCAATATCCAAATGATCTGTCTATACCAACAGAGAGTTCCTCACCTCGGCATGCCAAACGCATGCTATATAATTATACACAATTATATGGCGTGCAAACCAACTGAAGACACATGTAAATTGTAAACAGAGCATTGCAGATACATAATTTATGGATGAAACAGAACTTAATGTTACATAAAATGTTATTTTTTCAATCTCAGAACGCTCACCTACACGGCATAACAACAAATGGTGCGACATGAGCTTAGTGCTAACCAAACGTAGTGATCTACCTTGAGACAGGACCCACTGGTTGAGTTTGACATGGTACAACACAGAGCGCAGACTCCAATGCTGGACAAGGGGATAGCCAGACACCTCACTGTAGTTCACCATACCTGTAGGATAAACAAAAAGCAACAAACAAACAAACATTAACATGGATACAGTTCCCTCAGAGCTATACTGTTGCTGGCTTTAAGGTGGTGTTCTTCCCCGTGAGTTAATTCAGCTGGGGAAAAATAAAATTAAATAAAAATCTCCAAACCTCCAGCTCAGGATTGATGTTTTATTTTCTGCTTGGTAGTAGAGGTGGTGGAGGTTGCAGACTTCAGTGTTAGATCAAAGGTTGGACCCACATTTCATGTTTACTTTACAAGATGACATGAGACATAAACGCGCAATAACTTCAGAGTTGGATCAAAGGGGAATGCCATCGGGAGTTTAACTCAAGAAACAAAGGTGTATAAGATTATAGTAAAATCTATTGAGAAATAAAGATGCAGAAGGCTGATTAGACATAATGTTGTAATGTTAGATGCAAATGAAAGTGTATAAATGTACTTAAATTGCACTCACATAAACTGCTTTGTAAAAGCAGTTATATCCTTTGAGCTTTTTCCAATTTTGTCAAGTTAGAACCATGAACTTCAATTTTATTGGGATTTTATTTAATGTAAAGCTTTCAAATTATTTAAAACCTCCTGTTCATTTTCTTAATGACTGACCAGATTCCTTGTTGCAGTGCTTTTCACGTAGTTCAAAATTTTTCAACTTCGTCTTCACCTGATCACATACTTTGGTAATATGCAAAATGGACTTCTCATAACTTTCTCTCAACAGTGACTTTCTTCTTGTCAATCTTCTGTAAAATCTGCGCTTACCTAATCGTTTTTTGTCAACAGATTCTCACCCCTGAGCTACAGCTCCTGTGTTACCATGGTTCTCTTGGTTGAAAGCTCTGAAAGTTTATCTAGAAAGCCACATGTTTGTAGTGTAAAAAAAAAAACAAAAGTGTAAAAATAGCAGACCAGTGTGTGAGGCATTTCTTGCCTTTATCATTCCACAAATAATCTGGCTTTAAAATTTTCTTTTTACTTCACCGGAGAAGCTTCATTAAATCCCATTTGGGTTTTGGTTTTCAATTCAATGTTTTTTTAATCTTTTGTGTTATTGTTTTTGTAGCGTCTCCACTAAGAGAAAAGTTTAAAAAGTCTAAAACTGACATTGCATTACCCGGTCTAAATAAAACAGCAGACAGCAAAAATTAATGATCCATAATCATGTGGAGGAGTTGGCAGCATAAGAAGCTGCTGCACATAACTCTCTGATGAGATGGTAAAGACCAAAAACAAAGCAAAACGAGCAAAAGCAGAGATATATTCTTCTGCAAGCTACGTGTGTTTTAAAGGGCGAGCTGCAGTCTTTTTTGATGCGTTGTTTCTAATTAAAATTTTACATGATCCGGAACAGAACAAAAATATGTCATTTTTAGGTCATTGTCGACAAAATGTAATTATAATAGTAAGACATACTTTTACAACGAGAGCTAATGTGATTCCTTTTAAATAAGTTAGGACATGTGTGTAGGCTAAACAAAGTTCTGCACAATAATCAAGGATGAAGGAACAGTTTCAGACAAGAAAATATTTGTCTTTTCCAGCAGCCATTGTACAGCGTATACAGTCATAAAACCAACTGACCAACTGATTGTCACATCATCATAAGTCAACTTTTGAAACAGCTCATTTTCCAGACACAAAAAACCATTAACCCATTGCCAGAAAATGGCTGGATGGTTTTCCTAGAAGCAGAACAGATACAAATCAATCAAGTGCAAAAATGGGCCAAAAAGTGAATTTTGGCTCATAGTCCCCCTTTAGCTTTAGTAAATAGATCAGGATGTGTATATAAACAGATTTAAAAGCTTATTTAAATATTGTAAAGTGCTCACGGTATTGAGGGTACTAAATTTACAAAGACTAAAAATACTTCACAACACTCGGAAATAGTGTTATCTTATATTTCATATTGCCTTTACGCTGTGTTTTTACAGCCCTGTATATTATCTGTATTGATTTGGTCTTATTTGACAATATTTTCCCTGCTGAAATCAATAACACCTACCTCGTCAGTGCAAAGAAGCCACCCATGTATAAAGGTTTCTTCATTTTGATGCACTGCTCATTCTTCAATTATACACGCTTTGTGCCACTTTGACCAACGACCTTATAAAATCAAAGTCAACGGCGTATGAAACGCATCCCACGATGCCACACAGCAGAAACAGCAGCAGAAGGGAACCAAGAGTGTTTGATAACAAAAAATTCAAACTACGTAGAACACAGACCCTTACCAAACATTAAGAGTAGTTATTATAAAATATCAAACTTGTGGAGAAAAAAATAAAACATTTCAATGCAACATTTATTGTAAGGCTTAGCGAATAATGATGCTGTCAGCTGCAGGAACAGGCCCTTAACATCACTTTTATCAAACCATAAGCACAGCAGCAGAGTATAAATCATGTAGTCTCCCATGGCAACTGACAGCCGTGTCATGCTGCAGCGGTGGGATTACGGCCATATATCACTCTGACTGCCCCCACCGTGTTCACAACCACATCCAGAAGGGATCTGAATGATGCTGGTGGTGGAGACAGCCGTCCTCCGACCACAGAAATGGAAGAAGGGAAGGGGAAAATAGATGAAAGGAAGCAAAAGATAAGAACTTTGTGTGTATGTGCATTTTAGAGATTTTCTTCTTTTTTTTTCTGGGTGTGTGCGAGTGAGATAAATCGATGTGTGAGGCATACTGAAAAGCAGAGCTTTAAAGGTACATGGGCCATGTGAAAAAGTGAGAGAGGAACGAATGATGATGAATAAAGAAAGGAAGATGTCTGCCATTTGCAGTGATGGGTGGTGGTTTGTGTGCGTGTCACAAAAATGAAGATGCATCAGTTGCCGGCAGAATGAGAAGGGAAGAATTAATGTTTATTTTTTGGGAAATTAAATTTGGTGCATAAGTGACCAGACAGATGAAAAAGTTAATAAGATAAATTGAAGAATTGCAACTGTGATTGTTCAGTTGTTTCCAACACTGAACCAGGTTTAAAGTTCAAATCTTACCCTGGGGTAATTCTGCATCAAGTGGGTTCTCTGTGGAAACTAATTTCCTTCCACAGTCCAAAAATTTGCATCTTAGATTAATTGGTCTCTCTGATTTCCCTTTAGTTGTAAATGCGTGCAACGGCTGCATTGTCTTACGATGGATACGAGAGCCACTCGTTATGGACATGATGGTATGGATGACGGTACAATAAAAGTCAGCCATTAATAAAAAGGAAAATACATTTAAAAGATCCTTATCCCAGTGGGAAAATGTACACATTTAACTGCAGGTGCTAAATATCGGCAAGTCAGAACTTATGTGTCTATTTCTGTAAGGTTCATGAAATAGCTCCTCCAATCTTGTTTAGAGACGTTATGTATTTACCAGAATATTCATCCATATTTATATAGTCATCCAAATCAAAGCCAGAGCAAATAGCTTCATATTATAAAAAGGACGAACGTTGTTTGAGTTATGAAGATCAGAGGAAGTACTCTCCCCTGAAAGCTGCTCATAATTTTGGCAGAGAAAGAGGAAAAAACAAATCAGCAACATGCTTTGTTTTGATTTTCTTACTTTTTTTTCTTGCAACTATCAGTAAAATTTGTATATTGTAAAATATTTTGTGCACTCCTTTGGCTATAGTTTTTGCAGATTTCAGGTCCCTTACAAAAATGAAGGAATCCTTTTTGTAGAATTCATCGGGGAGGTCATGCTGGACTGTTAAAGGATTTGCATGTAAAAAAAATAAAAAGTCATGTTTTTTCTTTTTTTACAAAATTGCAGAAAGTATATTAAAGCTAAATAAATAATAATAAAAAAAAACAATGACAATAAAGGTGTCCTGTACCCAAAAGGCTCAGACAAACATTGTCTATTTGGTAATAACCCACAAATTAAAATTTTATTTATCATTTTATTTATTACCTACATGTGAAAGAACCCACATTTAAAAACATAATTAGATATTTAGAGAATACTACAATTAATGGCTTACTTTATGGCCTATATTTAAAGACATCTGTGTAGTGGTGCATTTTTATTTTTGGATTTTGAACAATTTAATCATTTTTAATAAGATATAAATAAAGTAAAAAGGCTTTAGTGAGCCTTGTTAATGTTGGAGAACTGCGGACATGGTTTAAAAGTATTAAATTAAAAGAGTTGTAAAATCAAATTTTATATTCCTAATACATCAAACTGTGATGAAGATTTTAATATTGAACTTCTTATGAGCTTGAGTTTGAACTGCATGACTAAAAGGACCTCATTAGGACAAGAAATGATTGACTCCTGGGGACAAGCTTATAATTACAGAACCAGTTATTAGCACGAACCTCGGAAAGAGTGTGTAATTATCTCAGACGCTTATGTAAAGGTTTAGATTACCGTTCTAAGTCGAATGAAAGTTGGACAAATTCTGTTAACACTGCAGCCGAGCAGCCGGATCTGGTGAGGTTCTCTCTGGAGGACACGCACGCTCCTAACGGACACAAACCGGACGTGAACATACACGGGAAGCGCGCAACGGTCTCTCCGTAACACTGCTCTGAAAACACAACGTTTGGCAGAGGCCTGACACCACCTATGAACTTGATGAATAAGGCTCTAAATGTGATGTTCCTGCATTGTCCTCACCTTCAGGTACATACATTTATCCCCTCTTATGGGAAATGGCTCCCCGGCCCGGTAGATCTATTCACCAGTGTACGGAAAGTGAAAGCACACCACTACATAAGCCTCGCCGTCCCCATCTCCGCCTCCTTTAGTGAAAACGAATAACAAGCCCCAAACACATACAGTAGCACAGCATATTCTTCTTCTTGCTGAAAGGCCTTGTCTCCCTTTTAGCCCTGGGGTACTCTGCTCTCATTGTCTGACAGAATGATTAATTTGACTGAACTTCACTTTGCAAACATCCCAAGTTCACTTTCTCTCCCTGTACAGCTGCAGGCCGAGCCTCAGACAGAAGCAGAGTTTTTAGGGCTCTGCCCTGTGTGACAACTGGTTCCTTTTGTAGAAACGCAAGGCGTAGAACCGTGCAAAAAAAATTATAAAAGACAACAAATAAATAAGAATTGTTTGCCTTTAGCCAGCCAGAACAAATGTGGTCGTTGTACAACATCACTGTAGCAACACTTCAGCATCTTCTCTGTTTACACGCTGCAACATTCCAGATGGAAATGTTTCGGGAGTCTCAGCCATTTTTTTTTTTAGTTTCACACAGTTTTGTACGATCGCATGATTCTGTTAAGTTTTTGACTTGTTGCGTAATTAATGAGTGAGTGTCAAACAGATCATTGCTTCGGGGCTTTTTCAACAGCTGGGGGACTGAATCTGGCAATATGTGTCAAACATGCCATCAAAAACAAGAAAATCCTTTAAACAACAAGGTTAAGTTAAATTTAATTTTACATGTTTTTTAATTTTCCAGGATATAGTTAATTGTTTTTTTTAAAGAAATTAAATGTAAACAATAAATGTAAAATGTAATTTATAGAACAGTCTTATCTGTTACAAGTTAGCTTATACCTATTCACAGACTGTAAACAGTATTGATCACAGAAGGCAAGTAAAATACACAATATGATTTTCAGAATCTCTGAATAGTGTATAATTCTTGCTTCTAGATTCTGTTTTAACAAATGTTGATAAACACACCAATCATCGCAATGCTGCTTATTCCTTTTAGTCATAAGAGTTGAGGTGGCTTCAGTGATTAGCCTGTTGCTGCAAATGTGTCACGCTTCCTAGTTTAACAACATTTTGAAGTAGCAAAAAAACCTGATAAAAAATTTCACCTTTGTGTAGCCAAAAGCTGAAAACGTGACATGTAGAGGCAAGCAAAGCAAATTCTACCAGTGACACAAACATATATGTCTGAAAAACAAATATTGATTATTACAGAAATAAATAAATTTGCCTTCTTAGTTTTTTCCTGTGAAGCTGGTGTGTTATTTCTACTTTTCTCTCTGTATTCTCTCATAAGCCTGTTATTAGTTTCTTCACATCTGCCATCATGCAAATAGCCAAATTGCTTTCAGACTGTTCTTAATTTTCTCTTTAGATTTTTTTCAACCAATTTTACATACATTACATTTAGTTTAATAATATTATTAGAGTAGGAAATTTAAAATATGAACATACTATATGTATAATTGGTCAACAAAAACATTAGTAAAGTAAGATTACCAGCTGTGTGGTGAAGCATTTTGGATCGAATCTGGACGTTAACTGTTATCTGTGACGCTTACATTCAGCTCAATATTGTTCGATTAGTCAAATCATTCAGTTGAAAGCAGAAAGAATTATTACTGATGAAAATGTGTTTTTCCATTTTGGTTTCATCCACCTTTCCTCCTCCTCCGTAGCTGTGTGAGAAGCCGTGAAGTTCCCAAACGTCAAAGTTTAGCGGTAGCTGAGAGCTGCGATCACTTGTTAATGTTCCACTTCTTCAGAACGTTGCAATGCACATTTAGTTACACACACGCAAACACCCATACATTAGGCATGTGTTCAAGATTAAAACAATGCTGTATTTGTTTGGCATCTGCACATACTAAGCCGCACTGGATGTTTTGTCTAAGAAAATTATGTGCATCATTACAAGTTAAAGAACGTGTCCTTTGCTGATGCACTTAAAAGTAAAGCATTTACAGCTCTCATGCATTTAATAAATGCATGAACTGCCACAGGAACTGCCATTGGTCAGAGCCAATCAATGTAATTGTAGCCAACTGGTTTTTGCAGTTGGCTAAAAAAAAGGCTAAAAAAAAAAAGGCTCTTCATAAAAAAGGGAGTGTGGTCAAGAAACTACTACGGCCTCAAATATTCCAGTTACAAAGGGAATTTTTTTATTATTTACTGAAATAATTTCCTTAGAGGTGGATTATGGAAAATGAGTACACTGTAAATCTAAACAATGAGGGAGGCTGGTCTGAGCTTTAACCTCGTATTGATGGGACAGAGTCGGTCTGTGCATGCATACAGTGTAGCAGTTACATAAATCAAAATAAATTCAAATCAATATTTTAGCTCTCTGAGAAGTGAGTCTGCTGGGAAGTGAATCCAGCCTTGAGGATCACAGCTCAGTTCTCAAGTAGAGTTTTTGCCTGTTTGATCTTGCAGATGTCTATTTGTTTTCATCTGAACCAAAATAGGATTAAGACAAAAAACAAAAAAAAACCAGCAAGATGCGGGGAGGATGAATTCCTTCAGTTGTTCAGCACATGTGAATTGTCACATATTTAAGCACTTTATCAATTTTTAGAGTTTACTGTGCAATTAGAGAAAAGCCTCATTCTCAGCACTTCACCAGACTTATAAACCAAGGCTGAATCTAATGAAACCTTGACATTTAATCGCTATTCATGGAGTTTCAGTTTAAAATAAAGCCACTATTAGAAGAAAGAAGTCTCTCCGTTAACAAGGCTACCAGAAGGAAAACAACAATGAAAGAAGAATTTGACTCAGCAATTCCTAAATAAAGATCAACAGTGTTTGTAATAAACTTCAATAAATTTAGTCCGTCCTTTCTTGGCCCAAGTTTGGAGAAAATAACTACATTTTTAAAAGGTGGAAACATTTTTTGAATAATTACTTATGAAGATTTATTTTCCATTTTATGATTATAAAAAAAATCAACTTGCTTGCATTACCAAACCTTAGCTGATAAGTGTGTCCATTTCAATGTGAAACATTTATGAATCAGAGGCGATCCATTCAAGAGCATCAAACATTGTGACACCTACATTTACATGGGGATGATGAACAGGATAGCACAGTTTACATATTAAAGATGGCTGTGAGTGGGGGAAAAAAAATCTAAAAAAAAGAAAAAAAAAGTCAATATTACTTGTGATTTCCACAGGGAAAAAAGAACGAGCGAAAAAAGTCCCAGTATTACTGTGGCTGTTCAAAATAAACTGCTTGGGGAATGTAAATTGAGTTTTCTTGTTAACATTTGTGACTCTGTCCCATTGGGAAGCCGGGCACAGAATACTAGACAAATGCACGGCTTGCCGAATCTTGACAGTGACAGCGCGGAGGCGACGGAAACCGCAGCCTGTCTAAATAGTTCTGTCTGCAGGTTTGGTGGGAAGTGGTTTGTTATTTTAGTCATTCCCCTCCGAAGAAAAAAAAAAAAGATTCATGGGAATGAGCTCAGGTAAGAAAGTAATCTTACGGCTCATAGAACTCCATTAACTAGCCACGTCTGTGCTCCATTTCACTCCCGGATAAGTCTGGGAATGAATGATTAACTTAAGAAGAAGAGGGAAGGCAGAAATATGAGGGGTTAACAACCAAACTTATCTAGTAAACCCATACTTTAATCGAGCAAGGAAACTACCTATAATGTACCGTATTTTCCGCACTATAAGGCGCACCTAAAAACCTTAAATTTCCTCAAAAGCCGACAGTGCGCCTTATAACCCGGTGCGCCTTATATATGGACCAATATTGAGCCACAACAGGTCCAGCAACTACGGTCAGGAGCTGCCGACTTCATTTTCCCCGTAGAAGCGCGCAGTGCATGCTGGGATGTTGTCAAAAATGTTGTCAAAAAACTGG
>CAEGAF010100011.1:0-17744 GCA_903067075.1 Micropoecilia bifurca
TGTTTCCTTAATGTCGTAGTGTTTCCTTAATGTCGTAGTGTTTCCTTAATGTCGTAGTGTTTCCTTAATGTCGTAGTTTCCTTAATGTCGTAGTGTTTTCTTAATGTCGTAGTGTTTCCTTAATGTCGTAGTGTTTCCTTAATGTCGTAGTGTTTTCTTAATGTCGTAGTGTTTCCTTAATGTCGTAGTGTTTTCTTAATGTCGTATTGCTTTGCACCTCTCGGCCACCGTATATCGCGATATTATTATACAGCCCTCCACCTAATTACTGAACAGGAAATGAATGCAAACCCTCTCCTCTCACCTCATGTGGCTCTTCTTCCAGGTGATGATGTGAAACACGGTGGAGACGACAAACAGGGCGCACAGGCCCAGTCCGTACACCCAGGCCGTTACTCGCTCCCAGTTGTTGTCGGACAAGCAGTGCAGCAGCGTCATTCCCACGAAGGCCGGAACGATGAGGAGCTGCGGAGGCGAGAGCAAACACGCGGCGGTCAGCGGACATTCCCGGACCGGAGCGGGTCGGCGGCGCTCAGAGAGACGGGACTCACTGCGTGAGTGTAGAAGTTGGCAGCATGTTCATAGACGGTGGGCTGGTAGCGGCAGTTAGCAGAAGGCCGTCGGTTCATGAACCTGAAACCAGAAAAGATCAACTTTTCAGTCAAAAAGACTCAAAAGAAAAAACAAAAACAGGCTGAAATATAAAACCAAGTTTGTGTTTTTGTGTCACAGTAAGCAATGCAATAATTTCCATTTGCATGTTTTATCTTTTCTCTTTCTACCAAACAAATTTATACTAAAGTCTTCAGTCTTTTGGTCTCAACTAGCTCATTTTTTAAGAAAACTTTTGTTTCACAGAGACTTTACAAATCATTTTGTTTTGTTGTTTTTCTCATTTTATAAATTTAAATTTTCTTTTGCTCCAGTGTTCATTCCAGTGTTAAAGGGTTTTGAGAAATACATTACTATGCAATTACCATTATGTTACTTGAAAATGGTCTCAAAACAACAATATTATCTTTTATCTCAATAACTTACTGATACCATCAGGGCTATTCTAGTGGGCATCACCTCCAAACATTCAAATGAAGCTGAATACACAGGCCTGTCATGACAACACATTTTGATTAATTGTCCCAGAAGTTATTGCGATAAACGATAATATTATTGTTTGGGGATCACTTTCAAAATAAATGTTAAATTCTAAAGAACATTTAACACTGGAAGATATTTTAAATATCCAAAAGAAATAAAATCAATTATGAAGAAAAAACTACTAGCACGACTAGAACTGTATCCAGTTCTTAGTAGAAAGAGAAAAACAAGAAAAATGATAAATCATGCAAATGGAATGTTTTAATTTAACATGTGATTAATTGATCTACTGCTTATTGCAACAGAATTATGAATCTGTTGGCTCTGAGCTGATCCCTAATTCAACCAACCTGTTTGTCCAACCGTACACCTCACCACAGTCTCACTGTCACGACATAACTGATCAAACTGATAGCAGAATTAGCTAACAAATTATGTTGCTTAATGCAGTTCACCATTATCTGAACAGGTGAACATAAAATAATGAAACTTTTCTTATTTTGTACATTTAAAATGTCTTCTGGTGTCTTCTATGTAATAAAAAATCTCCACAAAAAGAGAATTCCTTGATTTAATAATTTAAATATTAAAAAGTGTATTATTTGGCCAAAACATAAGATGATTAATATAAATAATGATTAACACTGATTTCATATCGAAAGACAAAGAGACCGGAAGTGAATCCTCTCCATCTTATTGAGAAAAACTGATTTTCATAGATCAACAGGCGTCCAGGAAGTCTGTCAAAATTATCAATTGTTTTATCACAACTGTAGCCTTGGATTAAAACTTTGCATTTCTGGAAATCATCATATAATATACATAAACTTTATTATTCACGCAAAAAAATCTGATTTTTATTATCTAAAAAGAGCCTAAACTGCCTTCACTTACCTGTGAAAACTATATGAAAGCATAGATGCTCCTTTCTTATTCCACAGGTGAAAACAATAAAGACCTTTTGTTCTTGAGGAGGAATAAAACCATAAACCCTCCAGGAGCCACACAAATCCAAAGGCCGAACATCCAGCTAGCGGCTACAAGCTAATGTAGCTACAAGGCCGAACATCCAGCTAGCGGCTACAAGCTAATGTAGCTACAAGGCCGAACATCCAGCTAGCGGCTACAAGCTAATGTAGCTACAAGGCACCGTCGGTGTCACCCCGCCCTCTGCTAAAGCTCCATTTTAGCCTTTTTCTCAACACCATTATGATGGAAACCCCGAATCAGCGCCTCATCTGGAAGATGGAAAAGTCCATAAGCAGCAGCGTCTCACAGCTGGAAGCCCATAGCGCCCCGAAAACCAAGCAGCCCCGACAGTAAACAAAAACGGAATCCCGCTGCGTTCTACTGGTGTTCAGTTAGTTGATCGGCAGTGGGCTGAGCCAATCAGAGGCGACGCTTCTGCAACACGGGCCAATCAGATGAGATGGGCGGTAACGTTATAAATATTAACTTTCATAAATTGTTTATACACCTGAGCCAAAGGTATTATAGTTCAACAAATGATTTATCAATCAAATCCATATTTAAACATAAAAGAAAACTATTATAAATCCATAAATAAATAAAAACGATATGTCTTTATTAAATATAACTCTGTTAATCATGTAATAAATACACAATAAAATGAAACATGCTTAATAAAATAGCAACTGAATAGAAAGATTAACATGTCTGTCTATCTATCTATCTATCTATCTATCTATCTATCTATCTATCTATCTATCTATCCATCCATCCATCCATCCATCCATCCATCCATCCATCCATCCATCCATCCATCCATCCATCCATCCATCCATCTATCCATCTATCCATCTATCTATCCATCCATGTCTATTTGTCTGTCTACATTTAGAAAATAAAGAAACATGACACATAGACTATCATATAAAGTCTTATTATCATTATTATAAGACAGACCACTGTTTTTGTTTTATGGTTTTATTTTGTGATGAACTTCTTCTGATTCAAACACTTAATCTGAGTAAAAACCTTCAGACAGATTTTGTGCCATGAATCCAGACAGTGAACTTCACTCACTGCCATGTCAAGCTGGTAAAGCCTGGTTACATAACAGCGCTGTGACTCGTTTAGTGCTGTTTACATGTAAAGGAGTGTTTATGTAAGAAGACAGAGGGCTTAGTAAAGTTCGCTCTGTACTCCACCTCAAAAATAAACCTCTCTGGTGTTTCTGCCTCCTTTCTCAGCAGCTGCATATAAAATGTTTGTGCTGGTTTTGCTCACACTACTACAGGCGTCGCAGTGCTGCAGCCTGGCAGCCGCTCAGCATGGCTGCCAGGCCTGGATGTAACTGATCTGAGTGTTTGTCTGACTTCCACTCATCACTTCCTCAGGTGGGTCGAGGATGAAGGAGGTTTCTCTGCCGTTTAACCTGATGACACGTGGAATTTCCACCTGGTCAAAGCATCTTTACATCTAAACAAACAACTGGACATACATGCACAGACTAATGGGTGGTTTTCATTTAGTAATGTCGTGTTTTATTTTTATTTTTGTGTTGTAGTTTCTCAACTCTGCCTCAAAACAAACTTTACTTTGATTTGATCTCAAATTATATGTTTTATTTTCCACACAAATCATGTTAATATGTTATTAAAGATTTTGTTGACAACTGTAAACTTTTTTCCAAATTCTGTCCAAGGTTTGAGAAGATATTAAAAAATACCTCAAGGTCAGAAGTGTGATTTTATATGAAACTTGATAAATACAAAAGTATGATATATGGCACAATGCTGGTAACATTTTATCCTAAGAAGGTATATATTAAGAACTGTATTCAAGATAATAATAATAATAATAATAATAATAATAATAATAATAATAATAATTAATAATTAATAATAAAATGTAATTTATAATGCACTCTATATGTAAATCTCAAAGTGTAAAAACATGTAAAAACAATAAAAACTCATTTGAAATATTAATTTTAAGATCTTAAGTAAAAGAAGATTAAAACAGTGATTAAGTTACGCTTCAAATCTACAACTTGTACAATAATGAACCTTAAATTAATTGCTTATTGTTTTGTTTTTATTTGTCTATTTACTAAAAGGCTCCTGCTGGAAAACCACTTGACATGCAGACAACAGATGTTAATGTTTCTGACAGGGAGATTTTTTACATTTAGATTTAAGATAAAATATCACTTTAATCAATAAAGATTTGTCATGTGTTTCTATTATTGTAAAGTGAATTTATTTATTTTTTCTGTCAATTTTTAACTTTTCCATTCACACAAAAACACAATAGTGAGAAAAAATGAGTCATTTTTTCTTTGCTGAATGCAAAACAAATTACCATTATCATTTCTCTTTTACATGAGCTTTATTATTAGCTATTTTATGAGTCAGACTTTCCTACTTTGATAACAGACTCTGGTTCCTGAAATCTGCTTCTAGTCCTGCTGTCTTTCTTTCAGTTCATGAGACATTGTCTTCTCAGCCTTTATATCAGATAAAAATGCATTCACAACATTTCCAGCTAGTTCCTGAGTGTCTGCTGCATAAATAATGTTCTTGTTCCACCAACAGAAGGTGGATGAGAAAAGTTTTGTATTATTTAAAGTAATTTTCTACTTCTAATTAGGGAAACATACACTAGAATAAAAATGCTGACATTTTCACCACTTGCTCTTCCGTAATTTTTTAAAGAAACAGTGACATTTAAAGTAAAAGGGCTGACATGGAGGAACAGAGGACGTTTTTTAAACAATTATCTTAAAAAACTTATAAAATGTTGTTAGTCATTTCAGTTCTTCTTTGGTAAAGTTGAGTCCAAGTCTTTAACTTTAAATTTCAAGACTTAAACTATGGAATATTTTATTTAAGCCCAAAGTAATAATCATTATTGTACTTCTAAAATATTATTAAAAGATAATTTTACCTATTCTGTTAATTTTTAATGCATTAATAGAAAGAAACAAATCATCCAATAAATTGAGAAAACGACAAGAAAACTGATCAATAATAAGCAGAATAACATGTTAATCTGCTTTTAAATATTACTTGAGTAACATCATATCATTAAGACAAACTAACTGAATTGTTCAGTTGTGCAGAATCAATGATTTGCTGTAATAATCAGAGGAAATCGATTAAAGCAGAGCCTCTGATTTAAAAGCTAATCTGTAATTGTTTGGATGTTTCCATCTAAATTAGGACATTTTTAGATTTCATGATCAAATTAGTGAGCCAAAAAACCCAAACTTACATTTTAAGCTATTAACCTAACTTTACCGTCTTTATTAGCTTCGATTCATCATTCTGTGTACGATTAAATCTTCTCTTCTCTGGTTTACAGATTTCATGTTTTTAATTCCTGATTGCTTAACGGACGCAAATTCATGTCCGACTGTCTTTGATCGGGTTTCTAAACATACTGCCAGGCAGAAGAGTGACAAAAGCAAATGTGGTGGATTAGCAGTGCTTGGCCAGAGCTGACGGTGTTACTGAGGAATATTGTCTCTTCTGCCTGGACATGGAGCTGTTAGCATGTCATGATAGTTATGAGACCATCATATAACAACAGTCTGCAGTCAGAGGCCTCTTCAGGTTTGTTGCAGGACTGACTGCTACTGGAGATATTTCCTGCAAATCCATAATGATTCTTTGATTGTTTTTCTCTCTACCTTGTGTTAGATCTGGTTTATGAGTGAAACAAAGATTGTTTTATATTTGATATATTTGTTTTATATCCTTGTGTTTTCTGCAGAACTTCAGTCTGTTCTTCATACGTTTCTCACATAGAAGTGACTTGTTCTTGTTTTTTAAAGGTTTGCTTCTCCTAAATGTTATTTTTCAGATTCTTAAAGGTACATGAACATATAACTTTTGAGTATAAAACTGAGCTTGCATGTAAATGTAACTTGTACATGTTTAGAACCAAATAAGAAGCAGTGCTGACACCCAGAGAGCATATTTGGGTTTTAGCAGAACTACTTCTAAGAGTCTGCTGTGAAAAATGTCCAAGCAGGAGAGACTTGAATTAAAGAGGCTTTGTGTTCACACGTGGCAGCAAGTTAAATAGCTTTCTAATTGGTTTACACTTTCCTGGACAGGGTGTATTGGTCACATCCAGTCATGGTGTTCTAACATCTCAACCACAGTGTGAAGGTCAGAGAAAGTGAGTTTTTAGTTTTTAATCTGTGGTTCCTGTGTCCTTTGAGTTTATTTTGTTGAAGTTTGTCTGTTTTGAAGTAAATAGCATAAAATGTAGCCCCAAAAAAATTAGTCTTTTTTCATGCCTTTTCATAGCAAACAGAGCCTTTAGTGTTCCTCTATGGTTCCTGCCATTGAATCCCATTTAAAATGAATAAACACATTAACTTGGCAGTTGGATTTCTATATTTTCTGTTAATTGTGGACAAATTTCTTTCTTGCATTTCACCACTCTGGATTTCATAACCTGCCTCACCATCATACTCAATAATAGTTTGAATAATAATCACTAAAATGTGCTTTGTAAATTCAGAAAATAAATAAATATTAATGTTTATGTGGCAGTGAGGAGAGAAGCTAAAAATTGCATTCATAAATAAGCTTAAAAATATATTTAATGGTCATTTTTTAAAGGAAAAGTTTGTGTGTTGAAGGGAGTCAGGTGGATCTCATCAAGATGGGATCCCAGATGTTATCTTGAATAATCTCTAATGGCTCCTATCATCTCCAGGGATACAATGAAACAATATTAAAGTACAAAAGTCAACAGTAAAGCTGGACTGGTACTAATAATACAAGGACTTTTTACCCAAAAAATGTGATCTGAGCTTATATGAGGAACTAAATCAGATACATATTTTATAACTTTCAAAGCGGCTGCAGGCTGAACGGTCATCCAATCAGACTGCAGAAACGGCCGTCAAAGCTTCACTGAAAGCCGTTAGTGAAAATCATTTTGTCATGATTTTATGATAAAACTGTTATCATAAAAGTGCATTTGATGGCAGAGTAGCAATATTTTAACATATTTCTATTGATGTAAAAGTAAAAAGTAGCTGTTCAATAAATTACTCAATTAAGAGTAAAAAGGTATTTGGTAAAAAGGTTTACTCAAGTACTGATCACAACATCATTTAATATTTAAAAATTACATAAACAAAAGAAAAATAAATATACAGCTGAATGGAAATTTTGGAGTTCAAAGACCAAAGTGTTTAAAGATCTAAGTGAAAATAATTAATATAAATAACATAATTACAAAGTAGCAAAATCAAGCAAAAGAGATTTTTTTTCCCCCCAAAATCAATTTATTTCAAAATAAAACTTAATCAATTTTAACAGAAACTTCAGATGTTTGCCTGGTGAATGTTTGGTCAAACGTAGAACATATAAACTCCTAAAAGTATTTTTTGTTTTTCAAACAGTTATTCAAATAAATGTAACTAGTTTCTATCCAACTCCACTTTTAATTGTTTTATCAAATTCCTTTTTTTTTCATGCATTTTCACATTTTATTTTTGTGGTATTTTTGCCGTAAATTGGGTTGGAGTATCTGTGTGTCCAAAGTGCTGCTGGCTGTTACAGCTGGAGTTAATCTGCCATCACACCAGTTCCACCTCGGACAGATACACACTGGATTGGCACTGGAGCTTCTCTAATAATCTCACATATAACTGCCAGATTAAATGCATGTCAGTGAGTTTGCCTGAATAATTTTGCAGCCATGATCTTCAGGCTGAAGATCATGGCTGCTTTCCTGCTCCTAGTTTATCTGCCTCAGTAACATCTGTTTGATTTAATCTGTGTTTCCATTCATCGCCATAATCTGCAATAAAACTCTGGTTTAACTGAAACCTGCTACCATAATCTTCTAAAACCAATGTAATTTAAAAACAAATTCATTAATCATGTGTTTCCAGTCTGTAGTTAGATCACAGAAGTTCTGTTTTATGAATGAAATCCATTTGTTTCCTAGAAGTGTGAGGATTACTCTGAGCACCAGCCCTGAGTCTAGGCGGCTTTCTTACATCTATTCCTGTTCAGCTTTAGCAACACAAACTGAACACTGGGACGTAAAAATAAAACATTGTCTCTTTGTAGCAGATATGTCAAAGTCAGGATGTATTTTGCAGAATAATATTCTAGTTGTCTTTCTCTTGTTTGAGCTTGTTCATGTGAAATGCTTTGCAATGTGTCAAACAAACCAAACCTTTGAAAAAGCTGTTCCCCTCCTCACCTGTGGTGGCGCTGCACCAAGAACTACTGATAAAAAAAACACCAAAGCTTACCTTTGTCCATTTTCTAATGCAAATATCTTTGTAGACTTTTTAATAACCCTAACTTACATGTAACTTTTCAACAACATATAGGAACTTGTTTTAAGTCAATAATGTCTCAATATTGAGGAAAAGCTCTAGTTCCACTGGCTGATTATTTGATTTATTACATAAGTACTAGTTCCATAATTCTTTCACATGGAAGCATGTCTTTTAAAAAATGGAAACAATACTCAAGTGGAACCAGTATGTTTACATAATCAATTTTAAGGCATTATTTACATAATTGCCTAAAATTGGAATGATATAAAATATCTGGCTGAAAGGTTACTTGTAAGTTGGTTTTGTTTTATTAAAAAGACATTTGCTCTTGAAAGTGGACAGAAATATTCCAGTAACATGTTGTGTTTTTGCATTGTGTGTGTCAGCTGGCTTCTGGTTACACATTAAACACAAAGGTTATCTACTGACATGCAGCGTCCTTGTTATGTGGAACTGATAATAAATGGGGTTACATTGTTTCATGCAAATAGAGATATGAGTGACGCAACTTACAACCTTCCAAACAGGACGACTCAATGATGTAAAAGATGTTTTTGGTTTAATTTTGTCACATTGACATCTTATTTTTGTCACATTGACTTATTAATTAAAGAGAGTTAAAGAGAGTTAAAAAGTGACCTTTTTAGAACCTGTCTGACAACAGGAAGCAGACAAAAACAAACACTTCAATATATGACAGTCAAAGTTGTAGATATCTGTCGGTCCGGAACCATTTCTAAGGTTCTGGGTCTGGGTTTTGAGAACCTTCCCAAAACTGGCTGATCTCCAGAGTTACTCATCAACGACTCATCACAACATCAAAACTCGCAGTTGAGGTCAGAGGTCATGCTTCAACAATAAGAAAAATAGACTGAGTGGGGGAAAAAGCCTCTTTTCAAAGTAAGAAGCATCACAAAAATGTCTCATATTTACCAAAAACTTTATGAATCTTTTCAGAAGGTGACATAAAACTAACAGCATTTCATAAAAAGTCACAAAAAGCTGAAAAGGATGAGGGATAAAAAAGTGACTGGGATTAAAAAACAGCTGGTAAATTATCAGGAGGAAGTTTGTAAATATTTGCGTAATTTGCTACTAAAACGATTGTTGTCCTGTTTTTATTTATCAGAAAATTAGAGGAAAGTTTTGTTGTTATTTTGTTCTTTGGACAGTAATTTACTTATTTTTCATAAAACTGATAAATTATACAAATTGGCCAGTGGTAACTTGAGTTTAAATATATTTATCAGTATAAAACTACATCTCTGTTATGTTTCTGATCAGTCTGATCAGTTGTATCCAATAATCCTATAAAGAAATCGTTTAAAGGGACAGTGTTTTGTAACTTCCTGGCACATAGAATCATTTTATAGCACAATCAAGTAGCTGCTGCAATCAGTTGTTGTAAAAATGCAGAATATATAAAACATGACTTAAAAGAAATTAGGACTGCAGCTAACAATTACTTTAGTTATAAATTAATGTATAAGTTTCATTTATTAACTTAATCCTTTTCTTTATTTCACCCTGTTCTAACATACACTATGCATTATTTACTGTAATGTAATGATTTTTTATGATTTGTAAAAGTGGAGCTTGAATCTTTTATTTTACAATCATGTTATTTATTTTATTTTAGCCCTTAAAATGCCAGAATTGGGATGTAACTTTACATTTTTGCATTTATAGATTTTAAATCAGAAGTTCTGATCATTTCCTCGGTACTTGAGTCGCCTTTTAACCAGATACTGTTTTACTTTAATTCAGTAATTTCTTGGATAGTTACTTTTTACTTCGACTTGAGAATAAATATGCTGAAATAGTTCTACTCTGAGGTTTCACCTGAACTTTGCTCAGGATTTAATTACTTTTATCACCGTCTGG
The DNA here is from genome assembly GCA_903067075.1 of Micropoecilia bifurca. Classification (NCBI taxonomy): domain Eukaryota; kingdom Metazoa; phylum Chordata; class Actinopteri; order Cyprinodontiformes; family Poeciliidae; genus Micropoecilia; species Micropoecilia bifurca. The sequence goes on from CAEGAF010100011.1 coordinate 10,265, forward strand.
AGTGAGAAGTGCAAAGTCCAGTGGTTTCGAGGCGAAATAGTTTCTCACCTGCATCTTTTCCAACATTGACCTTAATCTCCAGCCCTTTCTTGGTTCCATTGACCCAAACGCCCATCCTGCCTTTATTCCTCCTGCTTTATTAGTTGTGACATTTCCCCTCCACAGCAGACAGACGGCTTTGTATTGGGACCCGTGAGATAAAGAGGGATTTTACCAGAACACACACACACACACACACACACACACACACACACACACACACACACACACACACACACACACACACACACACTGCAAAAGCACAAATTCTTACCAAGTGTTTTGTCTAGTTTCTAGTGCAAACATGTTGGCACACTTGAAATAAGACAAAACTAACTTACTAACTTTTTGTTACTGCACTTTTGTTGTAAAGTGTCATATGAAGACGATTTGATCACAAGTAAATTGTCAGCAATTCTTGGATCTTTTTTTAAAATAAATAACAACTTCATCTTGACGAAGAAGGAATATTTGCACTTGCAAATTTTAACATATATGACATATGAAAATGTCTTATAAGTGAAATAATCTGCAAGAGAGACTACTTCAATATCTATCAATATTCAATAATTATTGACTTGAAACAAACTCATATTTAGTTCTTGTAAGTTAGTTTTTTCTGATTTCAAGTGTGCTAAGAAATAGACCAAAAATACTCTGTAAGATTTTGTGCTTTTGCAGTTTAGTTTTACTGTGGGGTATTAGAGTCACTGTTGAGAGAAAAAGGATTAAATATTCACCGAGAACCTTAGAAATTTTAAAGAACAAACTCAAAAATTTTGAGATTAATGTCAGAAAATTTCCAGAAAAACCATGAAATTTCCTGGGGTTCAAAAGTCTTTTTTGTTAATATTTTAAAACTCAAAAAATTTCCAAAAGTCTAAAATTTTCAACTTTTGAAACTCAGAAATGTTCATGTTCTTCTAGAAATTCTCTAGAAAAATTTCTAGATAATTAATTTTTTTTTAATCTGAGTTTCTTACAAATGTTCTACTTTTCAAACTTAGAAATGTCCGACTTCTTTCTAAAAACATTTCTGAAATTAATCTCCGAACTTTTTTGTGCAGTTTTGGTTAAAATGATTCTCCCTTCTTCTTTTTTCTTTTTTAAATCTACAGCGGCCCTAATACGCAGCAGTGTCACTTAAACACCTACGTCAGTCCCTCTTACCTTCCGAGTCTGGTCCTCTGCAGGTTAAATCCGAACATTGTCCCGGCACAAAACAGCAACATGGAAAAGCAAACGAATATGTACAGCAAAAAAAAAAAACAGACAAAAAAGAGGTGAGGTACAGAGTTTCTCAGCGCCGTGTCCTTCACACCATCGTGCTCTTCTTCTCCCTGAAGTCCGAGTGCGACGGTTCGTGGTATGTGGTGATCATGTTGGCCGTGTCCCACCGGCCCATTGGCGCCGACGAGCTCTGCATCACCACCAGCCGGATGGGGGACTGGGTGGGCTGCGGGTCCGGCGCGTACTCCTTGGTGGGGTCTTTGCCCCGGCAGTCATACATGATGCAGGATATGAGGAAAACCAGAAGCAAGATAACGTAGCTGGCGATGAGGATGCAAAGGTTCAGAGTGACGGGGTCGATCTCCTGGTAGTTTTCCAGAAAGCCCATGGTGCCTCCTGCTTCATGCTGGCCCTCAGGCCGCGGGGATCTGGAGGACGAGGCAGCAGGTCTCTGCCACTAGATCCTCCTCAATCTGCCCTCTCATCCTCTCCAGCCTCTCCGTTTCAGATCAGCCCCTTTGCTCTGTGGCTTTGCGGTAAAAATACTTTAATCCGTCCCGCTCCTCTAACCTGTAATTTCAGTTCCCCGTTTAATAACTTAAGCTGCACTTGCAACTCATCAGACTCTGCATTGTGTCGCCATCATCTGCCAGCAAGCAAACATTTAGCAACAGGCGTATTTGAGGACAAACCAGTGTGTTTGTGCGTTTGTTTATAATACCTTGTGGGGACGATTTTCCTGACGTTGTGGGGACCGAATCTTGGTCCCCACAATGGGAAATCCTGTTTATGGGTCAGGGGTCAGAGTTAGGACTAAGGTGTGAATTGAGTTTTGGTTAGTGTTAGTGTTAGGTATGTGATGGTTAGGATTAGGAAAAGGGTAAAGGTCAGGTTTAGGCTGTAGAAATGAATGGAAGTCAATGGAAAGTCCCCACAAAGAAAGCTGCGCAAACGTGTGTGTGTGTGTGTGTGTGTGTGTGTGTGTGTGTGTGTGTGTGTGTGTGTGTGTGTGTGTGTGTGTGTGTGTGTGTACATAATCCTAATCTTGGCCGTGAGAAAGGATTGACAGAGGAAGCCATCTGGCTAAACACTAAATAGCTATTCAGAAAATGTTCACAGAATCAGCTCAGCAGAAATCAATTTCCTCATGAAATGTGTCCTGCAGATTATTTTGTTGAAGTTGTAATCCCAGCAGATTACAGCGGCCATTGTCTGGGGAATCGGAGAAGAGATCAGGCATTATGTACGGAATGTATCAGTTGTGTTTCCATTGACAACATAATCACATAATTTGACATTTTGAGAATAAAATAGCTTAAGGTAAACACTAATTTTGGAAAATAAACTTGTTTTTTGATTTAAATAAGCTTTTGTGATAGGATGGATCAAATCTCACCGACCGTTTTGGACAGTTACTAAAGACAATATCATAGTTCACTTGAAATCAGACAGAACAAACTTGCAACCAACTTTTCAGCCAAATATAGGAGCTTGTTTAAGTCAATAATTATTTAATATTGATTAAAAAGTAATAGTTCCATTGGCAGATTAATTAATTTATGACAAGACATTTTCCCCATGTTATAAGTAAATTAATCTGCTAATGCAACAAGTATTTTTTGGTCAAAAATTAAAGAATTATTTACTTATACAAGCTATTATGTTCTTTGCTGAAAAGTTATTTTTCAGTTATTTTTGTATCATTTCAAGTGTTTCACCATAATTTGTTTTTGAAGTGCATGTTTTTTTTATCACATGTCTAAACTAATTCACGTTATTTTAATTATGATTCTTATTTAATGGGAACTCGTCAATTGCAAAATTGTGTTTTTTAAATTAGCAGAATATTGACACATTTGTAATGTAAACAGGTATTGATGTGTAGTTCTGCTAAACGGCAGCAGAGGGCAGCAGTTTTCAAAAGATCGGGACTGTGACTGATAAAAAAAGTATCATTATCAATGTTTAAACGAAATCCATATTAAAAACTACTGTCTTTTTTAGACACATTTCAGAAATATCAAACCATAAAACAATTTACAGTCAACCCCGTCAGTTTGACGACGCCAACGCCAGAGCTGTCGTTGCAACTTCCTGTTTTCTGGAGAGTGAAGAATTACAATGGTGTTATTAATTTATCCTCAAAGAAATTACATTGGTCAAATATCAAATGTATTATACGTGCCTCGAATAAATGTCTTGGTATTCAAAAAGAAATAATTTTAATTAATCATTTCATATTGTTGCTGAAGCGCATCATTCATGATTAGTCATGTACACATTAAAATCTGTGGGCGGGGTTAGGCGGCTGAGATCGTTTCGTTTGATTGGCTGCTTCAGACCGGAAGTCAAGACAACTTCCGGAACTGCAGGATGGCCATGGCTCCATAATCCATCATCAGATAATTTGTTTGTGGCAGAGATGAATCCCCAGCAGGTCAAGAGAAGCGGCTTTGTCATTCATTGCGTTGTTTTTGCGGACGTTGCTTGTGCGTCAGCTTTATGGGCGTACCAGAAATATGAGTCCAAAGGTTCCGCCTCGGAACTTTTCTACATAAAAAAAGTGATTATTTGCGTTAAATTTTAACGGGTTAAAATTAAATAAACAAAATTAAAGCTTTGAAGTCCAGGCCTTGTTAAAACTGTTAATAATATGTGTTGAAATGTCTAGAACGTCCACTAGAGGGCGTAAGAATCACATGTGAGAGAATGTTAGAACAACTGAAGTAACTTTAAAAGTGAAAAGCGGAAGATTTCTGAAACAATTAACTAACATAATTAATTGTGAAAATTATTGTATTCCAAAAAGGATAAAATAGTAATAATTATTTCAAAATTAAAATGTAAGGCAGGACAAATAAACAAAATACAACATTACAGTTCTGAAGGGATCAAATGCAGTAAGTAATTTATGTATTTTTGAGCAATAGTACAGTAATAAAGTACATAAAGTTTCACTTTGGTAGAAACCTTATAGTTATTTGTGTTTGTTTGGTTAGAAACGTCTGTTTCATACAGTCAGATGATACTGACATGTTAAATAGAAGGAGCAGCATTATTCCAAAATAACATTAATAGTATTACTAACTAAGTATAAGTAAAAGTTTGATGTAGTAAAACTGCATGACAACACATTCCCCGTCTCATTTTGCTGCCCTCTAGTGCCGGTTCTGAAAACTAAATCCTAACATGGTGTTAAAATTGTTGCTCACCTGTTTCTGATGGTTCAGTTTAATTCAAATGTATCAGAAACATTTTAATAGAGTATCATCAAATTTTGCCATGAGAAAATTAACCTGAGTTAAAGGGGCGGTAGTTTTACTCAAGTAAAAATGAAAAGGGCATTATAGTAAGAATATTTCTAAAAGTCAATTTTTTCAAAAGTTACTCAAGTAAATGTAACTGAATAACTAGTTACTACCCAGCTCTGCTTGTAAGTTAGTTTTGTTTTATTTCAAATGCACTAGAAATTAGACCAGAGGGACGTGGTTAAGTTTTGTGTTTTTGCAGTGCAGGACCCTCACTGTGGTCAACAGCTGCAAAGCCGTTGGTGCTTCAGCATCACAACTCTGAGTATTAGTTACCTTAATGGTCATTTCCCAGCAATCCCAGTCTGTGTCATAAGCAAAGCAGTAACCACAGCAACCAAGTTAACATCAAACAGAAAAATCAAAACCACAATATGCAGTTAGTTTTTACGACTCCAGCAGTTGTTTCTTTGCTGATGAGACACAAACACTTAAAGCTCATCCAGCTGCAGAAACATGGCAGTAAACCAACCAGAGTTTTTCCTCACAGAACAAACAGCACATAAGCATGAGCAGCATAAAATCAGCTGCTAATCTGCTGCAGCTCTAAACCGAGTCAGCTGCGATCTGACCTCACTCTCCCCTCAGGGTCCTGGCCCGTGTGTTCAGGAAACTGATGTCAGGGTCAAAAGGCTTGACCCCGATCCTGCCTGACTTCCACCCGGCTCCTCAGGATGGGAGCTGAGGAATCATCTGTCGGCGAACAACAATGACCTCTGTGCGTCACAGATCCTGCTGCAGAAGTTGGCATCTGGAAGGAGTCAGAGCTGCGAGGGTTTTGGTTACAGCGAGGAACGTTTTCATGTTCCTGCATCTTGTTCTGACTAAAAACAGAGATTGCAGCTCAGCTGTCATCTATGATGAAGATCAACCATATTAGATTAGTTTACATAATAAAGAAAAGGTTCTCTGGGTTCCTCTTTTAAAGTTAAAGCCAAAGACCGTAACAGGATTAAAACAATTCAGTTTTAATTTGTCTGACTTCATGGAAAACTCACATTAGTTTAAAATTTAAGATTCGTTTATTCATGTTTTTATTTCTTCAAAGAGGCAGCAGGAGTGTAAATGTTAATATCTGCAACTGTCTTCTAATAGGAAACATTAGCTTCAATAAATATTTAGTTCCAAACTAAAGAGGTTACGAGACCCAACTTTTATTTTGGAGGTCCATTTCCACTTACTGGCAAGTAAATTGGCATGTGATCAATTTGCTAAATAATTAGCTTGCTAAGTAAATATTTGGTTTGAGGGTACATTTTTAGCTTGGTATCTGAATATTTAGTTTGGATCTAGATATTTAGTTAGTAAACTAAATATTTAGTTTAATTATTGAGTTTGAAATTATGTAATCTAAATTAATGAATAACATGGAGAAAATATGACTTTGGCCAATGAAGCTACATTTTTTGTTTCTTTAGAAAACATAATTAACCCATTAATTGGCTGTAGCGTTACAAACGGCGCCCCATAATATCCTGGCAGAACTTTCCTCTGAGGTTCTGCTGTGTGCTGTGGGTTCAGAACCAAAAATCACCCTGTGAATCAGAGGAATGCTGCGCTTTCTGTCCTGGGGTGTTTTGCTTCTCAGGTTTGGCTGAGTGCTCTGTTCCTGCTGGGTGGAGCTTCTCCTGACCCTATCTGAGAGCGACATCTCCCCCAGCGCCAGGCTCTGGTGCCAGGGAGTCCAGCCGTCCCGCTGGGACGTCCAGCAGGGACAGATGAGAAGGAACTTTAGCTGTTTGTCTCTGTGAACCCACGACTTCAGGACTTGTCTTGTTTTCTCTCCATGCGGTTGTTTGGCTGTTTCTCCCAGCAGTGGTCCTCCCTTTGATCCGACTTGTTTGTGACCTCAGTCTCGCTCTCCCACCATTGATCGTCGGCAGAACAAATGAGGAGGGAGAATCCCAGCAGGTTCTCCTGACCCCACAGTGTGAGTTAACACTGAAACAGGAGAGTGTGGGAGAGTTTGTGCCTCATAAAAGTGGAGTAAAAGGCCCATAAATAAACCTATAAAATGTAAATTTTACAAAATGTAAACCTTTTGTCAAAAGGTTTACATTTGACAAAATAAATTTACTCTAATTGACTGCAGGAACTGTTTCCTCCTCTTGTTTAGATCATTGGCTCACTGAAAAAACACAAAACCTTATGAAGTAATTCTGCTTTAGTAAAATGTCTCATTGCTCTTGAAATAAGTCACTTTTCAGCAAGATATGGGAGCTTGTTTAAGTCAATAATTCCTTTCATATTGATAAAATCTAGTAGTTCCACTTTATAACAAGACATTTTTAAGTATTATAAGTGAAACAATCTGCTAAAGGAATTACTGCTTTTTAAAATCAACTCCTATATCTTGTAAAAAAAAAAAAAAGAAGTTGCTTTTCTCTTATTTCAAATATACATTGATATTTGCACTAGAAACAAAACTAAAAATACTTGGTAAGATTTTGTTTTTGCAGTGTACTCAGTACGTTTTTACTCTAATAAAAGTAAGATCTTAGAATTTTTTTCTGTTAATTTAGTAAAAATTTGTTGAATTTATCAATTTCTGTCCATTTATCCAGATGCAGATTTCAAGATGTTCACCTTAGATTAAATAAATTCTTTTTTGGTTTTAACAGACTTAAGTGGATAAATTTGTGCTACACAATAACTAGGGCTGTAGTGATACTATAATCTCACGATACAATGAGATTATACGATACGATGCATGATATTCTGTCCACGATATGATATATATTGCGCTATTCAGGAAACGATACAATTCAATACACTTTTGCGATTTTCTGAACGATTTTAGAGGGACAGAGTGATTTTGGTGACTTTTTGTGACTGTTATAAAGTTGGATTGAATTAATTTAACTGAAAACTGATTAAAAGCACCAACTACACAATACCTGCTC